>JAJJWW010002608.1:0-10487 GCA_023531295.1 Papaver armeniacum | reverse complement strand
GGTGGAGAATCAAAGCGGAGAGTTGCGGGAAGAATACGCGGCGGGTGAAGAAGACGAAGAACGACGCTTGGGCGTCGTTACGAAGAACACGAAGAACAAACGAGAAAAGAACCGTCGGTTGTTGAACGATGTGCGATAGAAGCTTTGTAACGGTTAGGTTTAAATACACAACACTTGTATTGTAGCGAGTGTTGTACGTAACATATTTACGGCATTGCAAATCTCTATCTTAAACAATTTCTTCAATAAAAACACCTTTTAGAGCTATGAAAAATTCTTTTGAGCGTGTTTCTACCATGATGAGCTAAACCCCATCATTTGGGATGACGGAGAAGCCAACTCTCAACACTATGGTAATTTTATTAAATTATTTTTACGACTTTTGCATTAATATAATTTGAATTATGATTTTAAATTAATTAGTTGTGATTTAGTTTGATGGGTTATGCTTAGCTTAGGTGTTTTGATAATCCATGCTTACTATTTACAATTAATGTTTTATAAAATCTACCTTGGAAAAGATTAAGAGTCAATAATTGTTGTTTTTGGAGCTATACTTGTCTAATATTGAAACCATAGAATTAGAGTTTGGTGAAATCCTGATTCCCAGTAACCTCTCAATATTGTCATTATCTTTTCTTTTATTTGCTAGATTAATTTTATTTAAGTCTAAAATCAATATCTTCCCAAGTCCGAGAATCAAACCCTTTACTTACCACAATTAAAAACTACATCGAGTTTTTGGCGCAAATCATGCGGACTTGTATTTAGGTTTAGGTTTTAGGTTTTGCATTTTTTTTTGGTTTTGAATTTTTAGGAGGGAGTTGGGCCCGACTTGTTGCTAGGTTACCAACCAAAAGCTTTGTATGATTCAGGGTTCAGATATGAAAACTAATTGGGGGATATAGCTACAAGACAAAATAGGAGTCCCAATAGCAATTCTGGGTCACCCCTTATGTAATTATTTTTTAATTCCTAATTTACCCCTCACTAATTAGGTTTAGTGGTTAATAATAATTAGTAAAAATCTTAAGTATTTGGGGGATAGATTAGTGTGTATTTTTATTTGTGTTTGGGTGAGAGTAGAAGGAGGAAAAAAATATTTGAGAGGAATATCTTTTTTGAAAATGGAAGATGATTGTGATGAGAGAATTACAGCTAATAAGAGGTTGAAAAATTGATTTTTTCTTTGAATCCACCATTGTTTGCAATTGAAAAAGCTTGGTGCCGGCATGGTATTCAACCAAAACCCATGCGGGCAATTGTTGGAAATGTTCATAACTTGTTTGCCACTATCAAGGGGTTTGGGGCGTAGCCCCTCAGAAGGGGCGTTGATTTTTTGGTTTTGATCTTGAGAATGTTGATTTTTTCGTTTTGAACGGTACCGGCATGGTAATCTAGCTTTCATGCATGCGGTACATGTTATTGGCATGGTATTTTGCTTAAATTTCTATCTGGAACAGGATGAAAAGTATCCGAATATTGTTTTTTTTTCACTTGACTACCCAAGGCATTGATAGGAAATTCTCGAGCATGCCAATTATCATGTTCCGACATATGGTCTTCATCAATTCCGATCTTCATCACTTAGTTTTGAATTTTTTCGGTATTAATCGAGTCCACTTGCCCGGCATGGTGAGTTGATATGAAGACCATGCCTATTGTTTTCCGGCATACCATGTTGCTTTATTTTCTATCTGGAAGTGGACCGATTAATACCCGAAAAAATTCAAAACGGAAGTGATGAAGACCATGCTTGGGAATTGATGAACACCATATGCGGAACATGATACGGCATGGTCTTCATCAATTCCGCATGGTCATCATCACTTTTCGCATGATCTTCATCACTTCCGAATAAAAAAATTGGTTTCCAAAGTGAGGAAGAGAATTTGATATAGAGTGGGGAGAGTTTAGAATTTGAAAGGTCATCACCACTTTGACATGATCTTCATCACTTCCGAATAAAAAAAAATTGGTTTCCAAAGTGAGGAGAAGAGAATTTGATATAGAGTGGGGAGAGTTTAGAATTTGAAAAGGGAATGGGAAATATTTGGGTTTCAAATCTCCACCCCCTAAATAAGATTTATAAGAAGTGGAGATGGAAATGGGGGATATGATTTTGTTTTTTGATTTTAAGTTTTTGATTTTTATTTTGTGGGAAGGGTATTTTAGTATTTTCGCCCCCAAAGTCACCCCTTAGCACACACCATGGGTTGAGGGAAGTAATTCATATCCCCAATTAGTTTCTATATCCCCCAATTGCGTGTTCTATATTTTCCCAATTAGCACTTTTTTTTTTTTTGTTCTATTTTTACGTCTTTGGTATTTTTGTTTTTGTTGTGCGAGTTTTGCTTGAAACGGAAGGTGAAAAGTTGGACTTGCCATAAAATAAGAAAGTTGAAGATTTTATTTTTGGTAGTTATTTATTTATTTTTGGACTTGTAATTTTCTTTTATTTGTTTGTGTTTAGTTTTAGTTTTTTTATTTGTAAAAAATAAAAAAAAACACTAGCACACACCAATTGTGCATCCTCGTGGATCACCAAGGAGTTTAGGAAAACTCGTGAATCGATGTTGAACCCATGCCTTGGGCCTTATGGGAGTTACAGTGAAAGTCCACAAACCTCAGCCTCGTACCTTTGGGTATATTTTGCTGTAGGTAACCCAAGCTTACCTAAATTAGTGAACCCCAGCATTTGCATGTGCACGATTTTCTTGCTTCACTAGCATTACTTCTATTTTTGCCGAAATGGTTGAGGAAAAGGATGATGAGGTCCCAGTAAAAACCCTTAGGGATCGTTTGAACCCGTCTAGGGTAGTGTGTGACCCGGGTGTAGTTCTACCAGCTTCTACAGTCCAATTTGATATTAGACCTGATGGTTATTTTCAATGATGTTGTAGTAATAGGTAGGGGTTGTCGTTCACTCGGACTTGATGGGATTGATTTTAAGTTTTAATAAAAGAAAATAAAAGAAAAATATATACAAATATTGTCACAGGATGAAGAGAATTACTTTGGGACTAGGATTTACGTCAATTCATAACATAGGGTTCAATTTATTTATTCTCAACAATTAAAGCTCAATAAATAAAATTAACATGGACTACGATTTTTGCCAAGGTAGATTCTTAAAAGATTGGTTTTAAATCCTAAGCATGATGTATCAAAACATTTAAGCTAAGCATACCTCATCAAATTAAATGACAACCAATTAATTCAAATCATATTTCAATTAAAATTAATGCAAAAGTCTTAAAAAGAATTAAACAATTTTACCCATGTATGAAATTCGTCTTCCTCCGTCGTCCCAGTGTTGGGGTTTAGCTCATCTTGTTGGAAACGCGCGCTCAAAAGTCGATTTCATTGCTCAAAAATGGTTTACAAATGATGCACAAAAGGAAAAATGATGAAAATCGGGTTTGCAACTGATTATAGTTGTTGCAAACGATGTTACAAACTACGATAGTGATAAAGTGCTTATTCACGTGCGACCGCGACCCACGTCACGGTAGTCGTTTTCAATTTGAAAAATCATCATTGATATATCTGTTCTTCGCGTTCTTGAGGGATGCGGCGAGAAAAATGGTAATTCTCAACACGATTTTCTAAGCTCTTGTAGCGTTCCAAAACTCCCCTCTTGTAATGCTCCTCTACTTATTATATAGACTCCCAATCAGAATACTCCCTCCCTAACTCCTAAATCTTCCATTACTTCGGCATTAAAGAAAAATATTCTCTGGATATTTTCTTTCTATTCTTGCCTTCTCACGCGTTGATTTAATGCCATGAGACTACAACAGGCTCTACACGTTCCATAATTAGTGTAACCGCTGTAGACTCGTGTAAACTTCCCAAAACAAAACTCCGAGAGAATCCCGAGTATCTTCCCATTATTTCACTTCATTGCCACGCATACAGACCAAGTTTGTTGGATAAAAACACGTTACCATCCCCGTTTAGTACGTCAAGTCATCCCCGAAAAAATCCCGACCATTGAATTTCCTTGAATCTCGCCAAATCGCCAACCCTAATTACGGTTCTTTGAAACCAGATTTTCCCGCCAATTCCAGAATTTGAAATGAAGAAGACGGGTGCTGTGGACAAATTGGGTGTTGTGGACAAATTGGGCTATATTTAGCCGTGGGTGACAATTAGCAAAAATGGGGGTCCGTATAGCAAATGTCCTCCGGGGGTGCTCCGAGCAACTTTTCGAGCCGAATTTTCCAACAATATTTATTTCCCAAAAATACCTACAAACACACAAAACACCATCACAAGGACGAAAACGAGAACTAACAATACGAAACATTGAGGACAAACTAGACACATAAATGCGTCTATCAAATACCCCCAAACTTATTATTTGCTAGTCCTCGAGCAAAGCTAATAAAATAAAAAGACCGAGTTATAAACTCGGGAGGGTTTAGCAGAGGTGTACCCACAAAACCAGACTTCTAATTAGTCACAAATATCCAAAGAGCTACGAGGACATACATATTCTCAACCTATCTCCAAGTGACTAGAATGCCAGAGAAATTACTGGTGTCAGCTCTTAGTGGATCGAAGAAAAGGGAGACACATCCGCAACATTTGCTAGATAAAGAGATATCCGCTACATGCTAGATAAACATTGTAAGATGCGTCCGTGATTTACAATCGGATAAGATTAGGAGAGAAAATATGAGAGGGACATCTCTGCACAAATTGGACTAATTACGTGTGATGAGTTAAACCGAGTGCTAGAAAGATCTTGTGCCGGATTGAAAGCGGACTAACAAAGCAACCAAATGTATCTTTCTTCGACTCTCTCATAGTGCTCAATAGAAACAACGTCTTCTTCGGCTTCAACTGTTGATGATAAACTCTTGAACTTCGTAGAACCTTGACAATTTCTTCTCTTCGATTCCTTCCTTATAGATTTCGACTATGGCCTTATTGAACAATTTTTTTTTTTTTTTTTTTATTATTATTATTATTATTTTTTTTATTATTATTATTATTTTTTTTGGAAACAACAAGACAAAAATTTACATGGGATAACAATTTAACACTTGAATCTTCGCAACTTGTAATGTCTTAGTATCATGAACTTCAACAACTTATATCATTTGATTTTTCTTGCTCTTATAACTTCTTGTAACCCTTGATTTTGAATTCTGATTTTCTATTGTTGCTTCTAAACCTTAAACGTCTTCAAATTTTCATAGATTTTGATGTCGCTCCGTTTGTTGATGATGATAAGTTTCTCTTTTAGAGAGAGTCGTAATCCGAGAACTAAGACTACATTGTGAGGTTGCTTTGTCTTTCTGGCATTTCCTGACCTACTTGCCTTTCTATCATGGATGGTTAGGTCCATCACGGTTACCCTCTAAAAGGAACAAGTTCTCTCCTGAATTTCAAGGATCTCAATGTCTTTTTCTCTAATGTCTCAATAGATTGTTATCCCTAGCATTCCAATTTCTATCTTTTCGGTGAGAAATGGTATGTAAACTTAGCTAACTTGGATACCATGTGACGCTAGAAGTTTCAAAAGTGCAACTAAAAAGTTTCTCCATACCCCCAAACTTAAATCTAACATTGTCCTCAATGTTCTAAAGATGAAATTAAAAACATGAACAAGGAGAAATCACCATTTGAAGCAAAGAGTTAAGGAAAGATATTACCGTGTTGCAAGAGCATGGGTTACCTCCCAAGAAGTGCTAAGTTTAAAGTCTTGACCCCGGACATTGGAAGGGATTAGTCACCTCGAAGAATCATAAAGCGGCAAATGGAATAATGGCGGTCATCTAGATCAAAAAGTGATAATCACAAGAAGAGGAGACTGCAACAAACCGGGAAGATATCAACACACCCTTATCTATTTTTAAGACAACTACATCTAGTTGTGGTTCGGGTTCGAGCTCTATAAAAGGGTCCAGGATAACATATTTTCATGGGTTGCGTTTCCTTATGAGTTAGATCCGAATGTTCGGGTTCTAGAGTCCGCAAAACTCAAATAAAAACTTAGAAGCACATAATAATAACTGAATAATTGAGGATCCTCTAAGTCAATCGTTTTGACTTACACAACCGACCACAATAAGATTGGTGGTCTTCCTTAAGCAAATGTGTCGACCTAATATCCTAAAGTAATTAGGTTTAGTCTCAAAACTTAATAATGGACACATCCGAAACTTATACGTACCCATAATTGGAAGGAAGGTTTTGGTGGGAAAACAAAGTCAATCGTGGTATCATAGCTCAGGTTAACCACATCAACCCGGAGGATGGGTTTCTAACAACTGAACTTCTTTATGGACACTATTAGGTTCGAGAGCTAGCATGAAGGTAATCGGCACAATGGTTGAGCCACGTATATCAAGTCCCAAGTGAGGGATCTCTGTAAGAGCTAAAGGTAAGGCACAAGGAGAATGATAATCACCCCCAAACTTAGAATTTTGGGTGTCTCTAGATAGACTAGCTACAATTTCCCTAATTTCTAGATCATCAAAATCCTGAAAATGGTCAATTGCTTCATGTAGATTATACTCAGGTGATGCATCCTCACTCATATTTAAAAGCTCTACGAGTTCATCTTCTTCGTTTAAGATTATTGTTTTTAAATCGTTAGACTCTAAAATAATATTCTCAGGATAAACTCGTTCCTCTAAACCATTATCGACTTTGTAAACAGGAAATACTACATCGTCTAAAACAGTATCTCTAATCAAATCCTCGTCCTTTTGAATAGGTGAATAATTGTTAAAATTATTAGGATCTGAACTAGAAGTAACTCTATTATTATAAAGCTCAATTGGAGTAGCAAATTCCTGATCACTATGCCTATTTATTTCAAATTCTTCATCAACACTATCCTCATCATAATCATTATTATAATAACATGAAAATGGTTGAACCTCATCTAAACAAGTAGTGTTACCAATTCTAACCTCATCATCTTGATTATGTGAATAACTATATTCATTCTCAAAGGTATTATTGGATACACTATATTGGAAATTCAAGTTATTTCGAGCAATACTTTCATTCGTCTCTAACTCAAGTCTACGTGTCGACTCAGCTATCCTCTCAAGGGTCTCCTCCAAAGAAAGTTCCCTTAGTGTTAGATCTAAGTTTTGAGTTAATCTATTGAGGATATCTTCTAAAGATTCATCGTTGTTGCAGGTCCTTTCGTCCATAACTACGTTATTTACCTCAAATTAACTTACATGTTGATTCAAATTAACTTTTGTGTCGACTCAACTAAACCCCCGAGGACTCTTTCTAGAGAAGGAAGAGGAACAGAATGATCATAATAAGGACTACTTTTCAAAAGTTTGATTATATCCTCTAGAGATTAAGAACTATTACTATAATCTTCTTGCTTGAATGGCCATGCACATGTGGATAGTAATTGGGCTCACCATGGTATGACCCATAACCTTCCAAGGTTGGCGTTCCCAACCACTATTCACACTATGGTCATAAAAGAGTGATGTCCATAATGTTCGATTGGATATTCATATTCATTGTGATGGCTATTATAATACCGGTTTGACATCCTAACTGCAAGGGAATTCTACACAAACACAAACAAGGCTGACTCGACCAAAACAAACCTGCGATTTCTAGCAAACAAAAAGCATGATGGCTCCACTTAGATTGTTTCTAGACCGACTTTCTAATCCTTCGAAAGGGAATTTCGTTACAATTTAAGCAAACCCCTCCGGAATCAATCCGAGTTTAAAGTAAGCTGAATAGGCGAGGAAGGCGTGTGAAGCTTTGATACCCAAGGCCTCACCGCATTACAAGGCGGCGCGATCACGCATTCAACTCACTGAAACCATCATGAACTTCGAAGTATGCTTAAAGAGTAACCAATATTTTTCGAATGACTTTCCTATTAAGCTCGTTACCCTATCGGTCTCGTTCTAGTCGGTATTTTAAGCTTAGGTTCGTGTTTGGTTTCGTTTTCCTAAGGCGGGCAAGAAGAGAACTGATGAAATCCGAACTCTTATCTTGTATGGCCGATCCTTGCCCTTTACTAGGAAATTAAAGCAACCCATTCAGTTCCTCGACATATAATCACACGAAATCATCCGAGTAAACCCGCCATGTGGGGATTCGCGGGTGTTTAGAATTCTTACCTCCCGTTCCGGACGGGATGAACCGTTGAAGTCGACTCGGGCCACGACTCTATGTCATGTACGAACGGAGGGCCAGGGTGATATCGTAATCACCGTCCTTCCTGTGCGGTTTAAATTTAAATAACCCTTCCTTAGGGTTTTTAAAAAAATGTCCAACCAGGTCCAAAAAATAAAGTCCAAAATTAAGAAGTCCGAAAATAAAAATAAAAATTACAAAGATAATTACCTAATTACAGTTTCTAAAAATAAATAAATAAAATTAATTACACTATATACAAAATTTTCCTCTTCACTCCTTTGGATTTTCTCTCTTCTTTCTTTCTTTGGCTTCACTTTATTTTTCAACACTTTCTCTTTTATATAAGCTCTGCACCAAGTCTGAAAGCAAATAGAAAAAACCAAAACGCGTAAAAAGGAACAAATAATAATAAAATAAAATAAATAAAATAATAAAACCTAAAAACAAATCTATACACAAGTCCGCGTCGGCGGCGCCAAAATTTGATGGTTATTTTCAATGATGTTGTAGTAATAGGTAGGGGTTGTCGTTCACTCGGACTTGATGGGATTGATTTTAAGTTTTAATAAAAGAAAATAAAAGAAAAATATATACAAATATTGTCACAGGATGAAGAGAGATTCACGGGACTAGGATTTCGTCGAATTCATAACATAGGGTTCAATTTATTTATTCTCAACAATTAAAGCTCAATAAATAAAATTAACATGGACTCTGATTTTGCCAAGGTAGATTCTTAAAAGATTGGTTGTAAATCCTAAGCATGATGTATCAAAACATTTAAGCTAAGCATACCTCATCAAATTAAATGACAACCAATTAATTCAAATCATATTTCAATTAAAATTAATGCAAAAGTCTTAAAAAGAAATTAAACAATTTTACCCATGTATGAAATTAGTCTTCCTCCGTCCCGGTGTTGGGGTTTAGCTCATCTTGTTGGAAACGCGCTCAAAAGTCGATTTCATTGCTCAAAAATGGTTTACAAATGATGCACAAAAGGAGAAATGATGAAAATCGGGTTTGCAACGATTATAGTTGTTGCAAACGGTGTTACAAACTACGATAGTGATAAAGTGCTTTATTACGGTAGTTGCGACCACGTCGTGTCGTTTTCCACTTTGTTGAAAACGCATTTGTCATTGATAGTCTGTTCTTCGCGTTCTTCGAGGATGCGGCGGAAAAATGGTAATTCTGCAACACGATTTTCTAAGCTCTTGTAGCGTTCCAAAACTCCCCTCTGTTGTAATGCTCCTCTACTTATTATATAGACTCCCAGAACTGAGAATACTCCTCCCTAACTCCAGCAAATCTTCCATTACTTCGGCATTAAAGAAAAATATTCTCTGGATATTTTCTTTCTATTCTTGCCTTCTCACGCGTTGATTTAATGCCGGACTGCAAGCAGCTCTACATCGTTCCATAATTAGTGTAACACGTGTAGACTCGTGTAAACTTCCCAAAACAAAACTCCGGAGAGAATCCAGTATCTTCCCATTCTGTTTCACTTCATTGCCACGCATCTGGACCAAGTTTGTTGGATAAAAACACGTTACCATCCCTGTTTAGTACGTTAAGTCATCCCTAAAATCCCACCATTGAATTTCCTTGAATCTACTTCATTGCTAACCTAATTACGGTTCTTTGAAACCGATTTTCCCGCCAATTCCAGAATTTGAAATGAAGAAGACGGGTGTTGTGGACAAATTGGGTGTTGTGGACAAATTGGGCTATATATAGCCGTGGGTGACAATTAGCAAAAATGGGGGTCCGTATAGCAAATGTCCTCCGGGGGTGCTCCGAGCAACTTTTCGAGCCGAATTTTCCAACAATATTTATTTCCCAAAAATACCTACAAACACACAAAACACCATCATAAGGACGAAAACGAGTACTAACGATACGAAACATTGAGGACAAACTAGACACATAAATGCGTCTATCAAGACCTGAGACTATTGGCATGCTTCGTAAGTTTAGGGGATTAGAGAATGAGAATCCGTATACTTACTGTAGGATCAGAATATCGCGACTACAATACCTCGCGAGATCAATAAACGGCAGCATTGCGAAAGTATCGCAGATAAGCAATATAAATGACGCAAAGAATGACGACAGCCAAAACACGAGAAAGATGTGAAGACCTAGCGAGATCTAGGAGAGTTGTGAGATTATATATTTGTACAGTTGCGATATTTCGCAAGTTATTCCCGAAAATAAAAGACAGCTTAGTTGTCATCCATTATTTAATACCCTATATAAGGAGCCGAAAATGTGCCTATTGTAAAAAAGGATTCTTCGAGTGTTGGGCAACAACTGTTAGAAAGAGTAAGAGACTT
>JAJJWW010002607.1:0-159079 GCA_023531295.1 Papaver armeniacum | reverse complement strand
AAGGGATTTTTAAAGTTTTAATAAAACTATAAATTTATTAACTCTTTATTAGAATGCATTTATTAGTCCTGCAATATTGGAGTTTTCCAATTTTAGTAGTTTTAAGAGACTATATAAACCTTTTAGTCCCACATCGGGAGTTTTCTTCTTAAGTTGTATTTGTCAATTATATAAACAAATTCACTACTTTTGTAAAAACTATGGGAAAGGGGTTTCTCCTTATTGTAGAGGGACCCCTAAGGAAAATATTTTATAGCCGTTTCTTAAGCGTTCGCGATTTTCCTTAACGGTTTTTTCAGGTTGCCAAGCTCAAGTTGAGCATCTACTACATATGCTAGTAGTAGGTGTAGTAGGGTGTTTTATCCTGGAGATATCCGTCACCTGAGGGCTATAGCATCACTCTTGAGTGTAGCCGGGCGCTAATTTCTTAAGGGCAACGTGTTGAACACGTGACTCACTGCTTTTTCCTAAGTTTTGTCTTGTTACTGTTATGAGATTTGGGGAGCTCGTCTTTCATCGAGATCGATCACTTCCACTATAAAGGAGCTAAGTATCAAAAACTTTTGCTTATTTGATTTTTTCCTTGTTTTTGATTATTGCACCCAACAATATTAAGACATTAAAATTTGTAATAATCAAGAATGGTTGATTGGTTTGTGAATCATGGATGTTAATTATCGGGTGAAAAAACAGAAAACGAATTTTTGGTCAGCTGTAGAGTTTCAGAATTTATGTCTCAACCTAAAAGGAATTTCGGTGAACCCTTTTGACACAACGTAGTGGACATCCTGATAGTTACCCACGTAAAATTTCAGAATTTTTGGAGTTGTAAAAGTATTTATTTTGATATTTTACAAAACAGAGAAACGTTCCTGAAAAATTCTGACGAGCAGAAATTTGTTGTTAACTAAAGTAGTTTTTATGGGGTAACCATGAGTTTTTTGAAATGGTGATTCAAACGAAGTTTGTATATCTAGATGTTATCTTCAAAACTCATTTTATTTTCCGATTCGGAACTAAGGTTTGTGAGATGTGGTGTATTAGGTGATTGGGAAATTACCGTGTCCGTGGTCAGAGTATAAACGAGGATTGTGACATGAAATTGAGAAGGAACATGGCTACCAGGCGCATGTGGATGAACACAAGTCTTCCAAAGCTGACAAAGGCGATAACATCAAACACAAATCTAAGCGTAGTCTTCATAAGAAAGGTATGTTTCGTAAAACTGAATCCGGCATTACTTTAATTAAGGGTGATTGTTATGTTTGTAAAATCCTAGCCATAGGGCAGTAAATTGTAGGAAACATAAAAACCTTAATTAGTAGATAGTTAATGCTAATTTAGTTGAAACAAACTAGTACGCTCTTCAGGGGCATGATGTCGGAAGTTATTTTAATAACTAATGTGAGAGACCCGGTAGGTGGACTCGGACCACCAAGCATGTTTGTTGAAACAGAGATTTGTTCACCTCCTGTCAGAGGATAGGGGATGTCGAGAAACTCTATATGAGTAACTCATCTGCGACAGAGGTTGCATAAAAGGGAAAGGTCGGTGCGACTCATATACGTAATATTCTCACATTGAATGAATTTTTCATGTTTCTGGCATATGCAGAATCTTGTATCTTGTTAAATTGTAGTTGGTGAAAGATTTAAGATTTTAATTGAATCTGCAAACTTGTTATAACTAGGCGGTGTTTTTTTTTTAGGCAAGAGTTATTAGACTTTGGGTCTATATAAGCAACGGAAAAATCGATGAAGTGAACATAGTTGATTCTTGTGCTTTCTTTGTGTGATTGAATGTTTTGCGTGGTAGACTTGGACCGTAAACTTATAAGTCAATGCCTAAACTGGACAAAGATAGGCTGCGTACCCAATTTAGTTTGGATTTTGAACACAAAAGTGAAATACGTGTAGAATCAAAATATGCTATAAAACCTTTTAGCACAAATGTTCACAGTAATTCTAAGCCCTTAGAATTAATTCAGTTAGGCCTAGTTGACATGAGTTCAACCCAAAACTACTGTGGTAAAAGATGGTTTATAACTTTCGTAGATGATTTTACGAGGTACTATCTTGTATACTTGCTTAGGGATAAGGATGATGCCTTAGAAGCTTTAAGATGTATAAACTTGAAGTTGAAAAACCAATTAGAAGCCTTGAACATAATAACCGTATCCTTAAGGAGATGATAATTGCCATGTTGATTACTTCAGATTATCTCGGCCTTGTAGGGGGAGGCAGTCCTCTTAACTAGTATATCCTGAATAGAGTACCCTTTTAAGGATCAGATGAAACTCCATATAATTTATGGAAATGTAGATGACCTTCTTATGAATGCGTCAAAGTGTGGGGGTGTTTGACTAAGATCGTCATTCCTCTTCCTAAAAAGAACTAGATAGAAACCAAAAATGTTGATTGTGTCTTCATATAGGGTATGCTAGGTATACTTCTACATATAGATTTTTGGTCGTGTGTTCTGATTTTTCATACTTTGGTGTGATTTTTCTGACTTTGTTGTGAATACTATTACATAATCTAGGGATGTTGAGTTCTTTGAACATGTTTATTCTTAAACCTGTACCTCATTAGATATGTGTTGTTGATCCCCTAGATTTATATTCAAATAGTCAGAACATATCTTAAAGGAAGATGAAGTTAAGGTTGAGCCTAAGAGAAATAAAACAATTAGACTTGAGACTTCTTATGGACCTGACTTCTTAATAAGCCTAGCTTAGTCTGAGCTCCAGACTCGTAAAGAAGCCATAACATCTACTGAAACCCCATTCTGGTAAGAAGCTTCATTTAGTGAAATGGACTCAGTCCGTCGGAACCAGACTTGGGAGCTTGCTAGTTTACCTCTAGAGAGTAAGACCATAGGATGTAAATGAGTCTTTAAGAGGAAACGTTAGATATATGGAACTGTGGAAAATATTAGGCTAAGTTGGTAGCTAAAGGCTATAAACTAAAAGAAGGTGTAAATTTCCTTGATTCTTATTCACTTGTGACTAGAATTACTTCTGTTGAGATGCTAATTGATATTGCTGCCATAAACAACTTGGAGGTACATCAGATGGATGTTAAGACAGCTTTCCTAAAATCGTGAATTAGATAAAGAAATTTACATAAACCAACCTGAGGACTTTGTAGTTAAAGGTTATGAAGACAAAGTTTGTAAGTTGAACAAATCTTTGTATGGTTTTCAAATAAGCACGTAAATGAAGGACATGGAAAATTTGATCATGGGATAATGTGTAGTGGATTTAAGTTAATGAATCTGACAAGTATATTTATAAGTAACTTGTTAAGGATGATTGTGTGATTGTATGCTTGTATGTTGATGATATGCTTATACTTGATACAAACATAGATGTGATTAATTCCACTAAAACCATGCACTGAATGAGAACGTTGACTTGAAAGACTAAGGCCTTTTGATGTAATCTTAGGGATGAGGATTAGAAGATAATCAAACACTTATAGTCTTAGTTATTCTCATTATGTTGATTTTGTGCTTAAGAGATACAATCAGTCTGATTGTAAGCCTGCTTGTACTCCATACAATTCTTCTTGACTCAAAGAAAAAAAAAGGAAAATGGAGTATCTTAACTTGAATACTCAAGAGTTATAGGATGTCTGATGAATTTAATGAACTGTAAGAATCCAGACATTTCCTATATTGTGAGTAAGTTAAGTAGATATACTTGTAGTCCAGAGCAAGAACATTTTGATGCACTTAGTAGAGTATTATGGTACCTAAAATACTCTATTACCTTTTTTTTGAATTATGAAAGATATCTTGTTGTCCTTTAGGGACTTTGTGATGAAATTGAAAGTTGACTCGTAGAGTCTAAGTCTACGAGTGGATTTTTCACTCTAGCAAGAGGGTTTGTTTTTGGAAGATTTCCAAACATACATATATTGCTCAATCCATTGTGGAATCTGAGAGTATTGCGTTAGATAAAGCACGAGAGGGGGCCGAGTGCCTAAGATGCTTTTTAGAAGACATTCCTCTCATGCATAGGCATGTGCCAGCTATATCTATACATTGTCTTAGCTAAGCTATAATAGCTAAAGCTAAAAATAACTAATCTCAATCGGCGTTATTTCCATTGATTGGATAAAGTCAAAGGAGAATATCGCGCAACCTTTGACGAAAGGTTTGTCCAAAGAGATAGTTAGAAATGCATCGAGGGGGATGGGGCTTAAGCTCATAAATTAAACTTGCCATGAAGGATACTCAACCTTGCTGACTGGAGATCCCAAGATCAAGGTTTCGAATGAGACAACTAATTTATGGTGGGTAAAGGTAAACACTATCAGAGAATTTTATTCTCTGTCCCTTCCCTATGGTGTAGACGTGATAGTGTGATTTATGTGAAGGATGACTTTTAAGAAGTCTTAATGAGTTCTATAGTTTCAATTTAAGATTGAAGTGGGGTGTAGCAAGAACACTCTTTAAAAGAAACTCACCTATCCGAATGAGGAAGTGGGGCCGCTTCCTATGAGAATATGAGCTTTGATTCTCTAGAGCATTCTCGAGAAACAGGATATGTCCAGGCCAAATTGGACAAAGCGGCCACGAGCTTGGCAAGACCCTTGGAGATATCATCCGTGGTTGTTATCGCAATTACATCAAATGCTAGCGCTTCAAGACATAGTTCACCTGTCTCTAGCAAGTAATTCCTAATATCTCACTAAGCAAAGGTTCAAGACCTCATGGACACCTCTGCCTAAAATGGTATTTCTGCGCTTTTTATGTGATTTTTATTTTGATGGTTTTGGTATTATCGAACTTAGGACCTAAGGGTTAAGGGTTCACTAGTTCATGCTTTTTCACTTTGGTGAAAGGAACCTTTAGTCTCACTTGTGAGGAACTAAAGATGAAAGCTCTCTATACTATATGATTTTGCAATCCATAGTATGACCGCCTCGCCTTGCCCAGCGCCTTTTACAACATAGCCCTGGGGTCAACACACTTTTGTGTGAGGGAGAGGACGTAGAAATGACTAGTATGATTTCAACACTTGCACGATCCATCTATCTCACTTCAGTCTGTTTGGGTCGTGAGATTGGGATGTTGATTTACCAAGATCTATCTGTGTTTTCATGTTTTATTGAGTTTTTATTCATGTGGGGGATTGTTGGAAAACGATTAATAAAAAGGGATTTTTTAAGGTTTTAATAAAACTTATAATTTATTGTTTTCTTTTGTGAATGAAACTTATTAGTCCCGCATTGTGGAGTTTCCAATTTTCAGTAGTTTTAAGAGACTATATAAACCTTTTAGTCCCACATCGGGAGTTTTTCTTCTTAAGTTGTATTTGTCAATTATATAAACAAATTCACTACTTTTGTAAAAACTATGGGAAAGGGGTTTCTCCTTATTGTAGAGGGACCCCTAAGGGAAAATATTTTATAGCCGTTTTCTTAAGCGTTCGCGATTTTCCTTAACGGTTTTTTCGGAGTTGCCAAGCTCAAGTTGAGCATCTACTACATATGCTAGTAGTAGGTGTAGTAGGGTGTTTTATCCGGAGATATCCGTCCCGTGAGGGCTATAGCATCACTCTTGAGTGTAGCCGGCGCTAATGTCTTAAGGGCAACGTGTTGAACACGTGACTCACTCTATTTTCCTAAGTTTTGTCTTGTTCTTGTTGCGGAGATTTGGGAGCTCGTCCGTTTCATCGTATCGATCACTTCCACTATAAAGGAGCTAAGTATCAAAAACTTTTGCTTATTTGATTTTTTCCTTGTTTTTGATTATTGCACCCAACAATTTATTCAGCAAACAGAAACAAGTACATTTACATGGGAGACGTAAGCTACTAGTAAAGATGAGTCACAAACTTTTGGATCATATTCATCCACTCACATTATCTCATCTAAGTCACGCAGGGAAAGTTCACACCATCCATCATCAGATTGCACTTTTCGGTTTCAATAATTGCACAAGTGACAACATGACATCCATCCGATGTAGGCATCTGCCATTCCCCCCCCTGCAATGGCATTGAATTTAATAAACGTACCCTTTAACCAATAACATAATTGACGAATACATTTATTAGAATACTCCTTCCCCGACAGATTCAATTATCCAATCATACAGTCTATAGTTGGTATTTGTGCCTTACGCTTCAACCACAAAAAGATCATAGCATAACAATCATACCTCAACAAGAAAGCGTCCCCATGTCTTCTTACCATGGTCTTCAATTGCAGCTTTTAAAATGGTCAAACCCAAATCTCTAATGGCCCTTGCAACATCAAGAAAATGGCTACAATCTTCGCACAACATCTACACAATTGAAGCGGAATAATCTCTATTTAGAGAAAGCTGAGAAGGATATCATGGAGAGGTTTTTTCATAATTGAGGAGCACAGACCTCTACAAGCATCTTCCCGCTTGCATCAAAACTTTTTAGTGTTATTGGACAAACTTCTTCCTGACTTTCCGCCTGTAATGCCCAGCTTGCACCATGTGGACAGTCGAAGGATCCCAGTATGCCCACCCCATTAGCATGCAACTGTAGACTCAGAAATATAAGCGCGCCAAGGGACAAATCAGTTGGAAGATGCTCTAATGACGATGAAAATGAACTTCCTGTGTCATCGGACTACCTCTATTCCAAAAGTGACTAAACTCTTAAGCCGTACTAGTTATCAAGGAACTGGCTGAAAAATGAGAAGCTTACCTTTGTACCGTCACATCTCTTTAACTTCTCTGCATGCTCAGTAACACTTTCTAGATACAGCATATGCTTGATTGTACGTGCCAGTAATGTATCGATACTGCACTGCATAATTTGTTAAGAATTTCAGTTATATTCCGACCTGAATTTAAAAGTTAATGTTTCACAAATTATGGAAAATCTACCTTTGACCCATTGGGCACAAGATGTCGCAGCTCCTTAACATGATCTTGGATCAGCTGCCTGTCCCTCGGCCGAGGTCTGTAACTGTCAGACCTGGCTCTTTTTTTGTTTATCTTATCTGGTTGCACCCGCATCTCCAGTTGTTCAGTGCGTGTGCTCTTTAATGATGACTCCTTTAAACCCTTTCCATGACATGCTTTGCTTGAAATTGAATTCAGGCAATCATTTGTGTCATCTTCAAGGCGAGAAAATTGAATAACTGGTTCACCTGCTGAACTACTGAATTTCCTAAAATAACAATGAGTTGTGATGGGGTTTTCAGCTGTAACAACCGAATGATCCAGTTTGCAGAATGATTCATCACCGTTAACATCTTTAGATTTAGGTCTAGCATTACCCACTATGGCTTCTAAAAGATCACTTGACTTGGAATCTGCTTCAAGCCAGCTACTGACCACCTCTTTTTGGGAACCTGGAATTGTTCCATTTTCTGTTCTCTTCGGCTCATTCCATGGACGACTATCATTATCTTTCATATAACTCGATCCAAGGGCTTCATGCAGCTCAGAACCATCAGGAAAGTTGACGGAAATACTCGATCCACCAGTATAACTTGAATTGGTATGCATATCCAGTTTCCGTTTAGAATCTTCTTGTAGCTGCATTTCAAGATTTTCAGGTAAGGTTGAGATTTCATTTTCAAGATGAACTACTCTACCAAACTAATATCTAATTCTGTTTCTAGAAACTAATTAGCCTGAATGCATGAAATTTTTTGAATGCTCTAGAACTGGAAACTGGTAGCGTAACATAATTCAATTCTCATTTCCACCGGGAAATTAGGCCAAGACCGGTACCTCATTATTCTTTATCCTGTCTATTAATTCTTTTTGTCGATACAGATTCATTTTTGCTGGTTTCAGATGCTCCAGACCAATGCACCCAGATTGTGGTTGACGTGACTCTGCCCTTTCATCCTTACTTGGCATCAGTGATTCTCCTATGCACTCGGCCATCACACCATCTTTCTTTCCCTGAAAATAAAAACAAACAACAAGATAGACATATATCGTACTTACTCCAAGGAGAGATCGAAAGGTTTGATTATCCGGTATGATTTTACCTCTTCGGCATACATCAGCAAGCAAGTGTTTAAAGCTTATTACTAACTACGACCCAAAATGCTCAAAAATACCTTGACTTTACAGGAGAAATCAATTCAAACAAAGGAGAAGCAGACGTACCAGAAATAAGTTACTACTTGCAAAACATTCTCCCGGACTAGGAAAATACCCCATGAGGTTTTGAAGTGAATACAGTAGGTTCTTGACCAGGATCACCAGATTAACATCTTCAATGACCTGCTCCGGTCGTAACATGGAGAAGACGGAAAACATGAAGCTAGATTTAATTATAGGAGGATTTGATTCACCAAGTTGGTCAATATAGAAAACATAACTGAATCCAAATTCTTTATCAATTGGGCGTTGTTCATAATAGAGGCACACAGCACATAAAAATGAAAAGATCAAGTATTTTCTGTTTGGATGATAAAAAAGAGAACTGGCGTACTTGCATAACATCATTAGTCAATTAGAGCTTGGACCTACAAAACATGATTATAGTTGGTAACATTTCTTACACTGTTCATGGATCCGAGTTGTACGACTCCAAGTGGAAAAACAGATACAACAACTGCAGTCTACAACAAAAATTCCCTTTGTCATCAGCGAAACATTAAAACGGAAAGATTCAGGGATGATATTTTCAAAGGTTTTACTGAAGCTTTACTCCATTATATCCAAGTGCTGACCTATTGTAAACTATAACTACCTTTAAGATACATGACAGGACGCTAATGCATGAAGCTCCACCTAATCTATCCAGATTACTGCTTTCCTATATCTGTTGATATACAAGTATTTCTAAGCAACCCAACTAGTGCACAATTTGGACTAATTCTTATAAACTGAAAGTCTTACACTTTGGCAAGAAATCTTGTTTAGGCATGGTGTGCTGATTATGTATCCATTATTTCAAAAAAAAAAGAAAAAAAAGAAAGAAAAAACAACGAAAAGCAGCTAAAGAAGCGTACCCTAATACCCGCTGAAAATTGAGCGTGCCACCCATCAGAACACTGAAAATTACACCGAAACGATCACTTTGAATTTAAAAAAGCACGAATGAAAGAAGCAATATCAAATTTTATCTTTTTGGTTGACAAAGAAATGCTAACCTCCAATGGTAGCCAAGTAGTAGGTGTTGGCTTGTCTGATAAAATCCACTGGTGATCTCCTGTCAGTGCCACCTGACCAATAATCCTGCTCAACGAAGCCTTGTTGTTAACAAATAATCATACCGAAAAGAAAGCTCTAGTAACATAAGGTGCATGAAACAAAAAACCGAACTTACCCTTCGCCTAAGGAATATACAAGAGGTGACATCTTTGCCATGGCTAATCCCAGTGGGTTCTGAAAGTAATTCTTATCTTCGTTCTCAAAGGTAGAATCAACATATAAATTCCTTGCAGGATCAAGTGGTTCATGGTTACCAATGAAAGCATCTTCCCAAGTTAGCAGCCTGAAATTAGTTCCTAGAACTTGAAGTCAGTAGTTCTGAGTTTATGAAATTAGTTCCTCAAAAAAAAAAAAAAAAAAAAAATAACAAAAAAAAAAAAAATAACAAAAAAAAAAAAAAAATGTTTGAACCGAAATTACTCACACTTTAGGTTTACAGTTAAGCTTCCAAAAAACAGCATAATTCCACTCTGTATCATAACAGAGGATTCTAAGAATTTTCTGCAATTGAGTTAAACCCATGATCTCCTTATTTGAACACATGCATTCAAAACCTTTATCCCCAGTTAGTAAAGTTAAGTTTGTTCCCCAAACGAAAACAGGAAATCAGAGTAATCAGCCTCTAACTCCCTCTGTAAGAGCCCCTTCCAGCTTGTTTCCTCCGCAAACCAGCTCTTCTTTTGATTGGCGGTCCAATTCGTACTGTAGCTAGAACGAAATGATCCATTTGCCGTATCCCTCCACAACCAAACACACCAATTTCCAAATCAAGTTACTAAAAATGACAAACCCGGAATTCTAAATTGCATTTGAAAGCCATTTTTGCTCCAAAAGTGAAGTTCTTGTCCAGAGATAGTGCTGACTCGAAATATCAGTATCCCCAAGTGTTCATATAGCAACCAACGGAGAAAAGTGTATTTAGATTATAACCCCTTTGTCAAAATATTTCATATAGCAACTAAACCCCTAATAAAATGATTATTGAAATATACCCCTATTTGTTTCTTAAATACTCCTCCTATTTGTTTTTTGTTTTTTAAAAACTACCCCTCCTATTTTCTGATCGATGCCTTAATTGCCTACATTTTCTTACAAGACCAGCTTAATACATAAAAGATACACCAGTGAAGATTCATAAGGTTTCATATTTTGTAATGAACAGAAACATTTTTTAATCCAAAAACTTATCTAGAAGCAGTCTGAATTTTAAGAACTTGACTTGGGTTTTACTTATGTAAAAGATAGGAGGAGCTTATTGATATTTGGCCACCAATGCTGACTTCTGTTGCCATTTAATGGCCAACAAAATGATTTATATGCAAAGATTTGCTTCTTATCATAGAATCCTAACTCTTATATTTCAAAAGATTTATTCAACCAAAAACCTAACTTTTGTTGCTGCAATGATTCAAGTAGTAAAAGATAACAAACATTCAATTACTACCGTCTTTTGTTTTTACACTTAATAATATTATTGCCATTCATGACGAATCATTTTCTCAATTCTATTTGCTATCCACTACAATCACAAAATCGATTTGATCGATGTCGCTACAATGGCGCTGAACGTGATAATTACGCTTGACAAGATCGGTATGTCGTGATCGCCTTTAGTTAAGCGCTATAGCTAGACATATTTGATGATTACAGTGATTCCTCTTGTACACCAACAACACACCATAATTAAGACCTATAATGCTACCACACTCGCCATAGTTTGCAATTTTTAAGTGATTTTTATCATAACACATTTCAAATCATTCTCTTATTTCTACTTTTCTCTCGTATATATGGCTCTTGGTGGACGTATTTATGAATTCGGCAGTTTCGCGCAGGGTTCAAACGATCATTTGCACGAATCTATGATCAGCAGTCAGCACTCATGAATGAGTATAATTCAGAAGGAATATAAAAAGGCAAAAGAAAATGAAATCATTGATCGTACTCGTACAGTGGAAGTTAATTATTAGATAATATGTATGACTGTCAAATCAACCTTAGTTGACTTGACTTAGCTTTTATGTTGTGAGTGTGTGAGTGATTTGTGTGCCTGTAATAACACTACATACACACATTTGGCTGTATTAATACTCAATGATAACTTTGTAATAATACAACATTGAATAATATTCAGATCATTGGTTTCTCATGGTATCATTGGGAACGATCCTACTCTAAATTTTTTCTGCAAATAATCTTTCAAACACAAACTTTTCAAGCAGATCAAATAATCAATCATATATTGTTTACAACAACTTTTAGAGATTCTTCACAGATTCACATCTGATCTTTTTCTAGGTTAAAATTTTTCATATCAAGAATCAAATCTGAGTTCTTGATAAACAGCAATTCTAGATCGAGATTGTTAATGTCACTAATTCTTTATCAACGAAGAAGAAATATGGCTTCCGCTGGTACAACTCAAGATGGTAACTCTCTAAATTTTTCGTTACCATTCTCCAATATTTCAAATTTTGTTTCAACCAAGTTAGATTCAACAAATTTCCTTCTATGGTGAGATCAATTTGAGCCAATTTTAGTTTCAACTAATTTGTATGGTTATGTTACTGGTACTGAAAGAGAACCGTCTAAATATAATATTGTTGATGGAGTTTCTGTGTTAAATCCAAGATGGGTATACTGTAAGAAAGTTGATTCTTTTGTTATGAGCTGTTTGAAAGCAACTTTAACTCCATCTGTTTCTGGAGATGTATTGGGTTTGTCAACTGCAAAAGAAATTTGGTCTTTTCTTGAGGTTAGTTTTCAAAATCAATTCTTGGCAAGGAAAAGTATGTTAAGGAATCAATTGTTTAGTTTAAAGAAAGGAAATCTCAATGTCTTAGTTTATCTGCAAAATTTGAAGACAATAGCTGATTCTTTGGCAGCCATTGGTGAAAGGATTAGTGAATCTGACTTAGTGATGCATGTCTTGAATGGATTAGGGAGAGAGTATGACAATTTTGTGATTTATGCACAAAATAGAGAAGTTCCTTTTACTTTTGCAGAATTAAAACCTAGATTGCTCAATCATGAGCAATGGCTCATTGATCAAAATCATGATACTAACTTGTAATTTGATGCTCAAAATCCTAGTGGTCTTTATTCAAGAAATATGCAATCTGGCAATGGGCATAGTAAAAGTAAAAGTAAGAATTCAGGGAGTGGCAATTATAGCAATAAAAACTCAGGCAATGGAAATTTTAATAACAAGAATTCAAGCAATGGTACTTTTAAACCTAATACTTGGTGCGTGTCGTAACCACAACAAATTAGTGAATATTTTTCCACTCAATTAACAAGTAATATGGTGGTAGTTAAGTTCGTTCCCACGAGGAGCAAGAGGTTTTAGTTGTCTTAATTGTCACAAAAAAGGGGGGATATATAAAGCAAAGAATATAAACAAAGCAATTCAAAGATAAAGTTGAAATCAATAAGAGAGACAAGACCAAGGAATCCTTCTTCGTTGCAAAACAATGATTCAAGTTATGTTTTTCATCCACATGTTATTAGTCACAGATTATCACCAACCGTAGGTAAAGCAGCTAGATCGGTGCTAAACCCCTAAATCCCTTGTATCACCGGATACGGAAGTTCTCGACTACCGGATTCTATTTACCAAACCACCTAGTAGTAGATCACTCTAGATGTAATTTAAATAAACGCATTAAGATTTATGAACTTATTAGGTTAATATTAGTAGTTAGACTCTTAGATCAAGGTCTACTTGCTAACGTTGTTTTCACACACAATTGCTCCACGGAATCCTCCGCAAGGTCTTGTGTTTGCTACTTATGTAAAGAGTCAAGAAACGATTACTTATCCCCTAACTTTCTAGCTTTAGATTAAATTAACAAATCAATTTAGCGTGCACTCTAAACAATCTATCAATCAACCATGAATGTATAAACATTCCTATTAGTAAAAACAAACGATAATCATGTGAAAAACTTCAAGATAGAATTGAAAACAAAAACTCAAATCATATATTAAGAACTAGGAATTCATCCTCAATCAATAAGAAAATTAGCTACTCATGTTTTTGAAATTCACACAAATAATTAAAGGGAGAATTTTTCAAGTTCACACAAATAATTAAAAGAAGAATTTTGAAAAGCAAGCAAAAACACAAGTGTTGTGTGTGTAGAAAGGTGTGTAGAGAGATGTGTAAAAGTGTGTAGAGAACTTCTCTACTTATAGGCTTCAATGTTCTCCAAATCTTCCAAGGAATAGAATCCTTTTCCCTTAATAACACCACTTTCCAAGTTCAAGTCTTTCTCAAATCTTCCATCTTCTCTTTCCAAATTTGAGCCAAATTCTCCACCAATTCCAAACCCAAGTCTTCACATCCCATGAGAGAAACTCACACAAAAATCTGCACATATTGGTCCGCCGGAAAATTACTAGGATCACCGGAATCCGGCCAGAAAATCCACCGCCGGTCATTGGAGTTTCCTTCACTGTTGACGGAATATTCCGTCTGATACCGTTATAGTAAACAGTCAAACGGTCAAACCGTTAGTCCACTGGGTCAAAGAGGAGTGTATTCAGACACCGAGTCAGCTTCTAACTCGGCTGATTGGTCTTACTCAGCTGAGTTGGATCGGTCATCGGACTCGACCGGATCGATCATCGCCGATACCGAGTCGACTCGTCGGAATAAAAAATCGACTGAGTTCTGTTTGTTTATAGGACTTGCTCAGGCCAAATTCAGGCCGTTCTCTTCTTCACCTGTAGCAATCCTAACATACATCTAGCAATTTCACTCACAACCCATTCTCATGTTGCTTCTTAGGCTGAGCTAAACACTTTGCAGCATCGTCTTCTCCTTCCTATCTCCACCTGAGTCTTGAAATTCATCCTCATACCCATGAAAATCAACAACAATTTGAACCAGACTGACCATTCTTTCATTATTCCAGAAATGAAAGCAAAAACCCCCAATTCCTTTGAACTCAACAGCTACAACCCATCTGTTCTTCATCAATTTTTTGATTCAACGCCACCATCTTTACCGTCTCAAATACACAGCCACAAACCCTTGAATTCATTTTCCCATCTCTTTGATTCGTTCATCGATCCACAGACCCATAGCAGCAGGAACGAGCTCTTCTCGGATTCAAATCAAAACCCCTCTCGGCTGTCTGCAACTCAACCTAGCCTCATGAAAATCAACATCATCTGCTTCGAGATCGAAACCCTCATTCAAAATCCCCGTTCTCGTGCTCAATCATTGATTCTTCGATTCTCCTCTTCCCTGAATGAAAACCCACTTTCTTTATCTCGATTAAGAGCAGCAGAAACCACTAGAGCCATCAATTAATCAACCTTCTTCCCTTATTCGAATGATAACAATACTCTCATCTCTGATTCATCTTCTCTGAGCTTTGAGCATCATTCTCGACCTTCAATTGCACGAACCCTAATTCCACTTTTGGGGAAGAACTGAAAGAAACCCTTATTCAATATCTGATTTCTTCTCTTTTAATTCTTCTCGTCGTTCATCTCTCTCGATTCTGCTCTCTCAATTTCACTCTCGAGTCTCGACTGCATCTCAATCGAATTACAACGACAGCTTTTCTTTTAACATTCAATCTCTCAATTTCTCGATCTCTGGCTCTGCTTATGGCTGCAAGCTTTTCCTCCTTCTCAATTTCAGGTGAAAATGATTAAGAGAAGATAGCCTTCTCGATTTAGGGTTGTGTGGCTTGAGTTGGATGGTTACACCCCAGGGATAATTACACCCTCTGATAAATGATAAGGGGTACCTGAATGACAACCCCTTAACTTCAGCTGGGCCTGTCTTTAGTGCTTCTCCAAATAGAGTTGCCCCTTAACCTTGGCTGGGCTCCATATATTACTTGCTTGTGAAATGACATTTACACCCTTTAGCGCAAATTTGGATGGTTCCTTCTTCTTTTCGTTCGTGCGACTCCATAGTAACTATAAAACTCAAAACAAGCGTAAAATACATAATTTACAAGAAAAATAACAAAGAAATCATAAACAATAGATAGTAAATAGGATGTATTCTACACCCTATCAAATTCCCCCACACTTAGACTTTGCTAGTCCTCGAGCAAATCAAACTAAAAACTCACAACTTCAAAGCGTTCCAGCGTCCCAAGCATCCAAAGAGCTATGAGGACATAGATTTTCTGCATACTAGTAATAAGAAGTTAGAAATGCTAAAGAACATATTCTCATTCTTAAATGTTGAGTGAGAAATAACCACACCATAATGAGAGAACGCTGTTTGAGAAACGATCAATAAGCATTTCGCCTCGACTTCTGCCTCACCAAAAAGGATTTTATGATAATTGTACTCAAAAAGACGTACTTTTACGGTTCTCACATGTGTGCAGGTAGGAATGAAGAGAGAAATCCTGCGACACGTTGAATGGTGGGAAGGACAACTTCCGAAATATTTTTTTAAAAACCCACATCTTTTAACATTTTGAAAAACCATTTTTCTAACGATCTCTAAGAAAGGAAATCAACCACTATTATCGAGGATGAGATTACTTACTCACCTTCACATCCGATCGCTAATGATGATAACACCACTCTCACGGCATCCAATAGAAACGTCTTCCGCTCCTCGTCTTGATCTTCTTGGTCTTCGTCTTCGGCTTCAATTATTGGTGATAAACTCTCGAATTTCATAAATCCTTAACAATTTGTAACCTTTTTTTCCTTAAATCCTTGTCGCTTGAAACTTCCTTATATATTTTCCTTCCCCACGGCTTATTAAATAAATAAATAAAAACAAAACAAATATTTCTCTTGTCTCTTTTTTTCTTTCTTTTTTTGAAAACAAGAGAAATAAAACAAACCATATCCGTGGGAAAAGTACTTTACCGCTTGATTCTTCGCAACTTGTATCGTCTCGAAATCATAAACCTCAATAATTCTCACCTTTTGATTTTGTTTGCTCTTATAAATAAGTCTTCATACTTGGATATATAATTACCTCATTGTATTGTAAGTCCTTAACATATATGTAAAAATCCACCCTTTGTATGTTGCTTTACTTGAATTTGAAATTTGCTCTTTTTCTCGTTCCGTTGCTTGTAAACCTTTGAACTTCTTCAACTTTCCTTGTAGATTTTGATGTCGCTCCTTGTTGATGATGATGGTGTTTCTATGGATCCGTTGTTGTCGTGAGAGAGAATGGTGCTAACTGCAAATCGAACTACAAGAAGGAGGCTTTCATCTATAGACGTCACCCTTATGATTGACAAAATTAGCACTCAAGAGATCAAAGAGTAGTGCTTCTATTGGTGGGAGGTTGGGTAGCTCACCATTCTATCCGGAATTAACGTACGGTGACACACACTCAAAAGAAAGCTCTTTAGTTAGATGGAAAAAATTTCTGGTCGGTGCCTCACATGATATAAATACGGGTAGTCTCCACTAATGATTGATCAGCAACTCTAATAATGTATTTCTCCCTGCACCAAATTTGCATCACCGGCATGATTAAATCCATTATTTAACACTCTAACAAGCAAGAAATCCGAATGTAGTTCCCTAACACTTCCAAGTTCAATTATGTCGGTCAGAATTCTCTATGTAAACATACCTAGAAGTATGCTAGTGACTCTAAAATCTCTACAAGTTGAAGTTTTTTTTTTTTTTAAAACACATGCTTAACCACTCCCCCACACTTAAACCTTACATTGTCCTCAATGTAATTGAATCGTCCTAGTAAAGTCAAGGTGGGAAATTTTAACATGATATGGAACAAGAAAAAGAAAAAAACAAAAAGCAAAAGGATAAGAAATACAAAACCTATGGGTTGCCTCCCATTAAGCGCTTGTTTTAAAGTCGACGGCCCGACTTAGCTCTTGCAAGATTCATTAGCCCGCATCAATCTCTTTCACGGGAAAACATGACTTCACATCACTAGGGTATCGCGTTGTCTCAAAGATATTGAAGTGGATGAGTGTACCATCAAACTCCATAGTCAAAGTGCCATTTTGGACATCAATCTTTGTTCCTATGTGCTTAAGAATGGTCTACCCAATAACAAAGGTGTAGACTTGGAAGAATTCTCATCATTCATGTCTAAGACATAGAAATCGGCCGGAAATACAAGCTCATTAACCTTCACCAAAAAATTCTCAACAATCCCTTTCGGGTAAACATTAGATCGGTTAGCAAGTTCAAGAAGTACCCCGGCCTCCTTAAGAGGACCAAGATTCAAAGAATCATAAATCGAGGAAGGCATAACATTAACCGATGCTCCCAAAAAGTTGCCTTTTCAATTGTCAGATTCTCATGCAAATAAACCTCTATCTTTGATACATTGTGATGTTTGGGGTCCCACAATTCCTTCTTTGAATGGTTATAGATACTATATTGTGTTTATAGATGACTTTAGTAGATTTAATTGGATTTATCCAATGGAGCTCAAGTCAGATGCTTCTAAATGTTTTGCACATTTCAAAACACATACTGAAAATCAGTTTTCTACAAAAATTGTTTCTTTTCAAGTGGATGGTGCTGCAGAGTTAGTTAAAGGTCCATTCAAAACAATTCTTGAACAGAGTGGTATTGTTGTTAGAATTTCTTGTCCTAAAACACCTGAGCAAAATGGTCTAGCTGAAAGAAAGCATAGACATATTACTGAGATGGGTAATACACTTTTGTTTAATGCTTTTTGTCCAAAAAAAAATGTGGTATGATGCTTTTTTAATCAAGCTACATATCTAATTAACAATGAACTCCCACAAAAATTCTGAATTACAAATCTCTATTTGAAGTTTTGTTTGGATCTCGCTTCCCGATTATTCTTTTCTAAAAAATTTGGTGTTCTTTGTTATCCTCATTTAGCTCATCTTAGAATGTATAAGCTTTCTCCAAAAGCTATAAAGTGTATTTTTCTTGGTTATAGTTCTTTGCATAAGGGCTATAAGTGTTATAATCATGTTACTAGAAAACATACATATCTAGAAATGTGATTTTTGATGAATCCAAGTTTTATTTTGCTGATCCTGCACATTCTACTTCTTCTCATGTTCCTTCCGCCTCGTAAAATCTTATTTCTAATCCTTCTTTATCAATTCAAAATTCTTCTGGTTCCCCGATAATGTTACCTCAACTACTACTATGATTACTAGAGCTCAAAAGGAATATCCAAACATAAGATATTTCCGATCATGTTGCACATCCTAACTACTACTATGATTACTAGAGCTCAAAAGGAATATCATATGAATATCAATAAATGGGTGTAAGATATTTCAGCTGATCATGTTGCACATGTTTCAAATTAAGTTGTTCGTGTATCTATTCCTTCTACTTTCTCTCTCTCAATAAACAACGGTACCGTTAAACTACAATTAACGACACGAGCCAAAAAACTTTTTGAAGCAAGCTAAAATAAAGGATGAATTATCCCTAAAAATGGCAAGTGTCAAGAGAGAAAATGAAAGATGAGTATGAATTCAATCAATAAATGCTTGTTCTTATATCTTCTAATGGAATAATGATCCTACTTGAAAACGAGGATTAACTAAAGTTGTTTAGATCAAGAAAATGAAAAAAGCTCTTAGAACGGAACCTCATATGAATATCCTAGGTTATATTTTGAATTGGGTGTATTTGAAAGATTGTAACATTCACGGCGGAGGAGCAAAATGTCTCCACCAAGATTGCAATGGTGTATAAGGAAGGAGAGAAATTGGAGAATACTAAAAAACATGGGTGATGAATGGATTTTTAATCGATGTTTGGAGTCCTGAAACATCATGTTCTATCACGCTTACAAAAGATGGGATTGAAGATAGATTTTAGCAAATAATATTCAAGGTTTTGGTAAATCCATAACAAAAAGATAAAAATAACCAGGAGGAATTGAAACACGAGGTGACATTGGATGGATATGGAATCATTGATTACAATGAAACCAAATTCCACACCAACTTAATCGGCGAGTCATGTTGTTAAATCAAGGAACAAAATAAACAGTTAGAAAGGTAACTAAGAAGAAGAAGAATTCGAGTTTATATGATAAGAGCAAAGGAAGGAAAGGGCATACACAGTAATCTTGCTATTACAAAAGGACCAACCCCTATGGGAGAACCGGAGCCCGAGTTACATCGCGGCGAGAACAAACCAAAGAAGTGAATATTGGAACCAAGGCAAGATGCTGATTGGAACTGCATAAGTGAAATCCATTTCTTCACTTGATGCTTTGTCACAAGTTAGAAATTGATAAAAATGTGAAGCCATTTAAGCGAAAGAATTAGAAAGATAAGTCAACATTCACTCTCGAGCTTATTGACAAAACTAGCTTTGGTTATAGTTCCAAGAACAAGGGAATAAGGATTTGCATTGATTTCACCGATTTAAATAAAGCCTAAATGTTCAATCAAATACCTCTCATAGAAGAAGACCAAGAACACACTGCTTTCTTCGCTCAAGAGGATTATACTGTTATACTAAAATGCCGTTTGGTTTGCAAATCTCTAACGATGTAGAAAATGTATTCGAGTGGATACACAAGACACTAGAGGTATCACAGTAGATGACAACAAGACTTGAGAGAAATTTTTGAACAAATGGAAAATGTACCTTCATTGCGTCGGGAAGTTCTTATCCATAGGTTATTCGCGATATGCCGAACCTGCGATAAAAGCTAATGAGTTACTAGCTATTCGAATTTAAATGGATTAGGATGAATGCGAAAAGGCTTTACAAGGGATCAAAGAACATTTGGATATATCTATTATGCAGAAGGCAGAACCAGGAGAGGAATTATTAAATATACCTCGCGACGACATCGCATGCCTTATATGATTGAAAAGTTAATCCTGGCTATGCGTCATTTAAACTTCCGATATATTTTCAAGCACATATGTTTCAAAAAGATCGGAAGAGTTGAAAGATGGAACAAAACGGAGTATGAAGCTATAATACATGCTTTAAGATTTGTGAATAGAAATGAAATTGAGAATGAGGATTACAATCGCAATTGGCAATCCGTATAACGAAGTATGCTACAAATGATCCATCCCTTTCTTTTGACAGTCTGGGATCTAAAATGAGACCTATCAAGGAGAGATAATAGGCTCGCAGACGCTTTTGCCTTTATATCAAGTATGATGATAGACCAAAATCAATTAATAAAGAGGAGGGACAAGAAGCAGATATAATGATGGTAAGTTCGATAATGTTACCTCAACTACTACTATGATTTTTAGAGCTCAAAAGGAATATCCAAACATAAGATATTTCTTCACATAACTTTTGACAAGCATCTCTGCGAATAGTTCATACCTTATTAAGCATCATGTTTGCAACTCCAAATCAGCACATGTTTCAATTAAAAGTATCCTATTCCTTTTCACTTTTTCTCTCCTTGTTAACTACAATTTCTGAGCCAAAACTTTTAAGCAAGCTATGAATTATCCTAAATGGCAAGTGTCAATGAAAGATGAGTATGTAGCTCTATAGGAATAATGATACTTGGGATTATGTGGCTCCTGGAACCTCATATGAATATCCTAGGTTATAAATGGGTGTATAGAGGAAGCAAAAGTCGATGGAACTATTGATATGTCAAATCTAGATTGGTAGCAAAGGGATATAACCAGCAGGATGGCATTGATTACAATGAAACCTTAGTCATCCCATTACCCTATGTTAAATCAACTACGTCATTAGAGAGAGAAAATTAGAGTTGTTCTAAGTGTATTGCTATTACATATAAATGTTCTTGTCAATAAGGCAATTGGATGTAAGTAATGCCTTTCTTCATGGCTACTTAGATGAAGATGTCTACATGTCACAGCCTCAAGGTTTTATTAATCCTGACTATCCATCCAATTATGTTTGTCATCTTAAGAAAAGTCTCTATGGATTGAAACAAGCTCCTAGAGCCTGGTTTCACAGATTTAGTTCTTTTCTTCTTAATTATGGTTTCAAAAAGCTATTTTTGATAATTCAATGTTTGTATACTCTTCTCAACATGGAATGCTTGTTTTGTTACTATATGTGGATGACATTTTGCTGACTGGAAGTTCTTTTATGCTCATTGATACACTTATAATTTCTTTGAAGAAGGAATTTGCTATGAAAGAGCTTGGTGAGTTGAGTTATTTTTTAGGAATTGAAGTTGTTAGATGTTCTAACTCTATTACATTGACACATAATAAGTATACTTTGAATTGTTATCAAAAGCTAATATGCTTGATAGTAAGCCCTGTGATACTCCAGTAACTAAAGGAGCAAGAGTCTCAGTACATGATGGTGTCAAATTACAAGATGCTGCTGGGTACATAACACTTGTAGGAAGCTTGCAATATTTAACTATCACTAGACCAGATATATGTTTTGGTATGAATTATGTATCACAATTCATGCATTCACCTACAGATGTGCATTTACAGTTGGTTAAGAGGATTTTAAGGTATTTAAAAGGCACAGTTGGTTTAGGAATTACTTTGAGAAAGAGCAAATTTACAGGATTTAAAAGCATATACATACTCGTTGGGCGGGATGTCCGGATACAAGAAGATCTACATCCGGATATGCTGTGTTTTTGGGTTCAAATTTAGTTTCTTGGTCTTCTAAAAAGCAGCCCACAGTTTCAAAGTCTTCAGCTGAGGCTGAATACAAATGTTTATTTGTTGCTTCTGCAGAATTAAAATGGCTATTTGATCTTTTGTCAGAACTACATATTACTGTTTCTACACCAACATTGCTTCTCTGTGATAATACAAGTGCTTTATCTTTAGCTTCTAATCCTTTTTTTCATGCCAGGACTAAACACATAGAGATTCAATATCATACTGTCAGGGAGCTGGTGGAGAAAGGGTTTTAAAGCTTCAACATATTTCATCCTCAAGATCAAATAACGTATATTTTCACAAAAGGACTTTGCTCTCCTACTTTCTCAAAGTTATTGAAGTTTTTAATGGATACAAGTTTACAGTTTGCTTCTTCCAGTGGTTCTGCAAAAAGTGATTCCTCTATTTCTGGTGTTTTTGCTTCTGCATAGTGTGCTACAACTATACTTGATGCGTGTCGTTAACCACAACAAATTAATTAATATTTTTCCACCTAATTAACAAGTAATATAGTGGTAGTTAAGTTCGTTCCCACGAGGAGCAAGAGATTCTTAGTTGTAAAAATTTTCACAAAAGGGGGGTGTAAAGCAAAAGAAAGTAAACAAAGCAATTAAAAGATAAAGTTGAAATCAATAAGAGAGACAAGATCAAGGAATCATTCTTCGTTGCAAAACAATGATTAAAGTTATGTTCTTTTCTACTTGTTATTAGTCACAGATTATCACCAACCGTAGGTAAAGCAGCTAGATCGATGCTAAACCCCTAAATCCTTGATCATGACACGGAAGTTCTCGACTACCGGATTCTATTTACCAAACCACCTAGTAGTAGATCACTCAAGATGTAATTTAAATAAACGCATTAAGATTTATGAACTTATTAGGTTGATATTAGTAGTTAAACTCTTAGATCAAGGTTTACTTGCTAACGTTGTTTTCACACACAATTGCTCCACGGAATCCCTCCGCAAGGTCTTGTGTTTGCTACTTATGTAAAGAGTCAAGAAACGATTAATTATCCCCTAACTTTCACTAGCTTTAGATCAAATTAACAAATCAATTTAGCGTGCACTCTAAACAACCTATCAATCAACCATGAATGTATAAACATTCCTATTAGTAAAAACAAACGATAATCATGTGAAAAACTTCAAGATAGAATTGAAAACAAAACTCAAATCATATATTAAGAACTAGGAATTCATCCTCAATCAATAATAAAATTAGCTACTTGTGTTTTTGAAATTCACACAAATAATAATTAAAAGGAGAATTTTTAAAGTTCACACAAATAATTAAAAAGAAGAATTTTCAAAAGCAAGCAAAAACACAAGTGTTGTGTGTGTAGAGAGGTGTGTAAAAGATGTAGAAAACTTCTCTATTTATAGGCTTCAATATTCTCCAAATCTTCCAAGGAATAGAATCCTTTTCCTTTAGCAATTCAATTTCTAAATTCAAGTCTTTCTCATCTTCCATCTTCTCTTTCCAAGTTTGAGCCCAATTCTCCATCCAATTCCTAGTCCAAGTCTTCACACCCATGAGAGAAGTCCGCAAAAAAATTCCGAATTTTTGGCTCGCTGAAAACGGTATTATGGCCGGAATTTGACCGAATCCATCACCGCCGGCCACCTGAAAATTTCACCGTCACTGGTATATTCGACGGAATATTCCGTCAGTCCACCGTTAGGACTAACGGTCAAACGGGTCAACCGTCAGTCAACGATCAAGGCAGAAGAGGGAGTTAGCTACCGAGTCAGCTTCTGATTCGGCCACTGGTCTGGCTGGGCTGGGTTGAGTCGTGGATGGATCGGTCCCAGTTGACTCGTCAGGACAAATATCCGGCCGAGTTTCGGCTGTTTCTTTAGCATTTCTCAGGCCAATTCAGGTCGTTTCCTTCTTCCCTGTGACAATCCTACACATTCATCTAACAATTCGAATAACAACTTCATTCTCTTCTAACAGTGCTAACAGAACACTTTCTTTGTCATTCAATTGCAAGGCTTCAAATCGTCACCATTTCCTCCACTTCTGATATCGACAGCAGCAGCAACACATACCCCGATTTCTGCTCAATTTCTTCTCAGACTACCACCAACAACAAATGATCTCACACTTCTATCAATTAGCCACAAACCCATTGTTCCCTAAGTCTTCATAGTAACAAAGATCAACATTGCAGACACACCCAACCAATCGATTCCAAATAACCCTACAATAACAAACCACCACCTCACCTCCATTAAATCCCTTTAATCGCCTCCTAGAAACCCATCGGTTCAACCACACCACCATCCCTATCACCGAACCTCAATCTCGACATCAATAATTCAAATCAAACCCTAGCTCGCTTTTAACAACTTCGATCCCCTCGAGACCCAACAAGAAACCCACCTACGATTCCATTCTCGCTGTAGCTTCAGATCGAAATCCATCTTAATCGAACCCATCTTACACAACAACTACTTCAACCACCTTCATCTGTAATTTCTTCTTCTCGTTGTAGCTTCCATCCGCCACGCATATTCATCACAACTTCGGGAATTGAGTTATAGCCGAAAATCCTTCTCTAATCACAACAAATACTTCACTTTGTCTCACCTAACACCGATTTCAATTCTCCTTCTCATCTCTCGATCTCACTCAACAAAGAGCCGATGTTCTTCTTCTCTCGGTTTCAAGTGTGGAGAAAAACGAGTGAATGAGATTTCTTAATTCTTAGGGTTGTGTAATGATTTGGGATTGAGACGCCCAACGTAAGAACCACCCCTGATGGGTGCCTATATCAGGTGGTCGCTTTGATAAGGGCTAGCCAAGTTTCCAGCCCCCTTAACCTTGACTGACCTGTCTGTAGTGATCCTCCCAAAAGAGTTGCCCCTTAACATTAACCGGGCTCCGGATAGTGTTCGCCAAAGAATGACTATTTTGCTCTTTTACTCAAATTGGGTGATTTCTTCTTCTTTTCCTCTCAGTGCGACTCCATAGTAGCTATAACACTCAAAACAAGCGTAAAATACATAATTCACAAGAAAAATAGCAAAGAAAGCATAAACAATAGATAATAAATAGGATGTATTCTACACCCTATCAATACTTCACCGTGTTTTCTAAGACTCGTGGTTCTTCTACACTCTTGTTCTGAATGTTAAGTGCTTATGGTGTTTCTACATGGTTGCTTCTGTCAAAAGCACTACATCAGTTGATACTTTGTAGGTTTCCTTCTTAGTCTGGCTGTATTTGTCACTACTTGTTAGCTACTGTTGTTTTTCAGCTTTTTCCTTTTTGATTCAACCTGTTTAGTTAGCCCTTAACAGTTTGAGGGGGTGTATTAGATAATATGTATGAATGTCAAGTCATCCTTAGTTGACTTGACTTAGCTTTTATGTTGTGAGTGTGTGAGTGATTTGTGTTCCTGTAATAACACTACATACACACATGTGTTGGTCAGATTAATAGTCAATGATAGATTTGTAATAATACAACATTGAATAATATTCGTATCATTGGTTTATCATTAATGACGAAAGCTTAACATGTTCGTTCATGTTTGTTTTCTTTTTTGAAGTTAAACGGAAATTGACCAAATTATACAAGATAAGTAACTCGCGTTTGATCGTTTAAAGAAAAGTAAACGAAAATTTCTTTACTTTACTGTCTTGGGTTTCTGGAGGGACTAAAAAGGTTGCCTACTTTTCTAGAAATATAAAGCATCCTTGGATAATTAAGTGAGGCTGCTAAATTAGGTTAGTGATGTAAATGATAGGTATATTGGCATAAAAGAAGGGAAAGAGTCATGAATACAAAGAGACAAACTTCTCATATAAAATTTTAAAATTATACAAAGAGACGAACGATAATTTTAAAATTATACAAAGAGACAAACTTCTCATATAACTGTAATCAGTCTTTTTTCGAAAATGAAATTTGTAAGACATCCCAGCTAGTAAAACCAATAAGCTTCACATAGGAAGTAACCGAGGTTATATCTGCCTTCCAAGATTTTGTTTATTAAAAAAAAAAAAAAAAAAAAAAAAAAAACTTCAAAGGCGCATATATCCTTCGAAGTTGGTTGTTTCTTGTCTCAAAAGTTCCAATTTACCACCTTAAGATTTCATATTTTTCATCCTTAATTTTCATTTTCAGTTTTCAAAAATTTGATAGCCAATAACATAAAAATCTACCTGAGACACAGCAATAGAAAGCTTAGAAATGTTAGTATATGAATTGTATTATAGAAGGGACTAGGGCTTAACCTGTGCCGTAACGGCACGGGAAAGGATATGTATTTCAAATACACAAAATTGGTCAATTAACCCAATAACGACAATTCCTGGGTGAAAAAGACATGTAAAATTTGATACTGTTTAAATAGACGAGAATGTAAAAATAGCCAGGATGTAAACAGTTTCATCCTACCAATTTTCAGATACTTTTTCTTATTTTTAATTTACATCAGGATGCATCCAGTTTCACCCTCGCTATTTTTTAAGTTTAAGCCAAGATGAATCCAGATTCATTCTTGTTATTTTTTTTGGTGTCCATTTCACCCATACTAATTTTTACTCATCCATTAGAACCATGTTTTAAAAATATTTGGGAAATTGACCCATTTTCCGAATCAAATATATCCGTTCGGTTCATACATATCATAACTGTTGGCGAAAAATCGATCCAAATCGATCCAAGTTTAAATGTTTTTGAGGTGTAGGTTAATAAACATGTCCTTAGCCTCAAGTATTTTAATATTATGTCCGTAAGTCATACAATCCTTTAGGACAAACATAGTTAATCGTTAACCAACTCCTCAAGTTCCCATGGGCCTATGGGTAATAGAACACTACTTCATTCACTTCTTCAAAACAAAGCAGTGGTGTCCTTACTTCGAAAACAAATAAATCATCAAAGGTCGTTCACTAAATTTGTAACAAAACTGAAAACGCAAAATTACTTCAAAATCAATCAGATTACTCTTACAAAATCTGTTAGCTCCAGGAATTAGTTTTCTCCCATTGATGATATAAATTATTTCAAAGTTATATAGATTTGTGTTTATTCAGTTTCCTAAAGTTTAATGATTTGTAATTCTTGATCCATTTCGTTTCTTATCTACTTATTAACTCTCCTTACCTATTACCATGAAATATTTCTCAAGCATGCATAATCACATGAAGTCGAGGAGAAATGGCAGAAACAGAAATCATGACAAAATGGGAATAGAGAGAGATATGAGAAACTAAATCAATTACAATTGATTCGCGTGTAGCCTTGTATAGGGTCAATTTTTTTTTTTATAGGTTTCATCTTCTTTCCTTCCCCGACCCTAAAAATCTTAAGACCACAGTTGTTGATTTATCTTCTCCCTAGAATAATCTGGCCTTTAATAATTATTTTTATTTTAAGAAATTAAAGAAAAAAAATTAATATAAAAAAAATTAATATAAAAAAAAAAAAAAATTAACCATGGAGAAAACTTTACCCGTGCCGTTACGGCACGGGCCTTGATGTTGGTAATTTCCGAATATCGTACCAAATGAGGCCCAGATCGAATCCATAACCCTCAAGCAGGTATTGGAGTATTCACCACCGACCGAATACGGGCCCCGCATGGTCGGCCTCCCCAAGAGGGAAGCAACGCTTACCAGTTTGTCCAGCCAAAACAACATGGACGTGAAACCCTAAACTAGGGTTACGGCACATTACATGTGTCGCAAATCAATCTCAACCATCCATCTTCGCAGCATAGATGGAGGGTGTAGATGTAGATTCAAAGGGTCCAGAACATATCAACACAAACAGCGTGGGCCCGCCTACATACCTGACCGACCGGTCAAGACCAACTATGTTTGGTCGTCACAATTCGTGCGCCCAAATAAGGGGTGACACACGGCCGGCAAAACCCTAATTGGGGTTTGTGGCATCTTCCATATGTTGCAAATCGATCACGAGCGTCCATCTTCTCCTGCTTGGATGAAGGGTCCAGGAATAGATTAAGAAGGTCCGGAGAGTATCAACATAATCAATGTGGACCCATCTATCTCAATGTCCGACCGACCAAGACAAACCATGGCTTGATGCCTTGGTTCGCGCGCCCTGAAGGAGGTATGCCACGCCCCTTTAGGAATCCTTTGCGGCACAAGATTCCTGTTGCAAATCAATCTCAACCACTCTTCTTTACCGGTAAACTTGAGTGGCCTAGATCGCACCTTCGTGGGATAGTGAAGTGTAAACATGGACACCAGCATGTCGTCTACACACATGCATGATCGGTCCTCTATAAAACACTTCCCATGCTTGGATTCGACCAAGCTGAAAGAAGGAACTTGCATACCTCTTAAACCCCAATCCGATGGTCGCAGATGAGGGTTGCAAGTCATCTCGTCCGTCCAATTTTACCAGCTTGGGCGGACAGCCTAAGACATGAGTTAGGCTATCAATGAGGTGTCACCACAATCACCGTCCACCACTCTTCCACATGGAGTGATCGGTCAAGTCAGGGCTTACCTGTATAGCCTCCAAATGATCACTCGAAGATGTAACTATTTTAAGACGCTTAAATTTGTGACTTACTCCGGTAAGCCTTAAAAAAAAACAGCGATGTTTCATACATGCTGAATATACTCGTTGCAGTACCTGCATAGAATACAGACGATACTTCACAAGTATCGACTTCCTAAATAATTTAGTTATTTAGTCTAGCATTACATGCTACTTTCTCAGGTCCCACGATCCACACACTCGAGACATCAATCATGTCACAAACTGGGGATACATACTTAGGGTATTGGTCAGCGGTTTACAACGTGCAACGCGCCATCACAAGAACGTGTCGGAAGTCATGGACGGTTAGAGATACAGGAGAAGTGGGCAAGACTGGTCGTGTAACACCAACACACAACTCCACTACTCCATCACTCCACTTCCTCCACTTCCCACGATAGACGTGAATAAGGCTCAAATGACTTGTATAAATAGGTTCTCCTCCCTATTTTTCAAAAAACAACAAGAACAAGTCAAGACAAGACAGAAACCAAGTGTTAATACAAAACGTATTCAAACACTCAAAGCCTGCTTGCATAAATCGTAAGCTCTGCTCACCTTTCATTACAAGTCATAAACAAGCCTACACCTTCACAATCTCAACACCTTCTTCGCTTCCCTCCCTAAGATCAACCCCATCTCCTTCACTTTGTGACCGAAGCAAGTCCGGAACGGCCATTTCTTGGTTTAGGCCGTTAGTTGTACAGATTGATTTCTCGAATCACAAGCACTCACCGCGCAGTGCATTTGTTTAGGGTTTAGATTCATTCCTCATCCACACACCCCAAATTACCAAATCTGGCAGGAATAGTTTTCACCCATAAACAATTGGCGACCACAGTGGGAGGTTGATCTTTCGGTTACAAAAATTGAATTCTCAATTTTTTCGGTTTTCATCTCGCGATGTATCCTCACCCGGAACCACAGGTGGTTCAGATATCATGGGAAGTGTAGCTAGAATTTTGGAGGATGTCTTGGCAAATCAAGTCGGTATCGCTAGAAGACAGAGCGATACATTCCGCCTTTTGAATGATATAACAGCACAGTTACAAGAAGGGTCGGCGGGCATCTACTCGAGACAAAGGTAAGAAACGCTGGATCCTTATTCAGAGTCACACCTTTACCAGTGGAGATGCAGAAAGAGCGCGTAATCACAGGGGACTCATGAGAAACGAACAACATGGTCTAGCCGACAACGAATACTCGAGGCAACTCCACAGAGGAAAAGACTTGTCCGGGGTACCACAACGTCTGCCGGATGAAGAAAGGGAGCCTGCAGCTTACGGATCCCTGCTAGAAGATTTATATCTCAAGACCCTTGTCGAAACCCTAAGATTGTTCAATCCGCATCGACCTCTTTACTAAGTGAAGAAATGCTTGAGGAAAGAGAGATCAATCAAGGAACACGTGAGTACAGAGGATGGGAGCGTTCAATTCGATCACTCAGCAGTGATATTACGATACCTTCCACACCCCGTCACCAGGGAAAGCGATCCGCGGATATGATGGCACTCACAAGTCTTCCAACTTCATCTCCGAAACATGCTCCACATCGAAACCATGTAGAGACACCACAACGCCCACGAACGCAGGAAAATCTAGATTTGAAGTACTTACACTTTCCGTTCCCAATGGAAAAGATTTTGGAGTTGCTAGAGGCATGGGTACGAAATAGAGAGGTGGAGCTACCTCCTGTATGGCGTCCACCAACTGATCAAGAAGTAATGGACCCGAGGTATTTTCATTTCCACCGGTTTCTTCACCACCTTACCAGTGAATGCAACACTTTGAAACACATTGTTCATAAGAAGCTTAATTCAGAGGAATAGCTTTCCCTATCTGGGAGATCAATGCGGACGATTTCCTTAGAGAGGCTGCTTCGGTTTAATACAAGTGAAGCTTCAAAAGAAAGTAAGTTCTATTCAACAATTTTACAAGAAAGATAACTTTAGAATTCACTGGGGACTTGGTATCCCGCACATAGAGAAAGAGGTTCAATGATCAAACACCATGTTTGTTTCCATTCATACTTTCCTTTTATGCGACATTTGCAATTTCATATGATATGCGCAATCATTCATGACCAAGATGCAAATTCCATTTAAAATAACCTCTTTCAGAAAAGTTATTCACAAAACTATCTCAAAATAAACCAATTCAATTACATATTAATTCAAAACCGGAAGTCAAATTATGAAAGGAAATCCTCACTATCACTCAGAAAGAAAAGTATCTAAAAGAAAAGACAAGTTTGTAGCATGAATCCTTCAAGGAAAGTCCTTCAGCAGAAACTCGTCCTTCTGGGCAAGAGAGACTTTCATCCCTTGAAGTCTGACACAGCTTGGCTTCAACTCCTCGGACAACTTTTCAACCTCTTCTTCCTGGCGAGTAACACAATCTGCAGAAGGGACTTCATCTTGTAATTTCTGGAGCTCCTGGATCTCGGAGAACCCTTTGAAGAACCAAGGAGCATTGAAGTCGTACTACACAAACACATCTCGATGGCACTTCCGCCTTCAATCATCTCCTCGTAAACTTGTTCGACCCAGTCGTGACGCTCATCCCACGGATAGAAAATAAAGCTTCCTGAACGCGGTTGACCAATGCAAGACGACTTTTGAGCTTCGTAGTGGTAGCAATGTGGCCGTGCTTCTCCCATATCGCCGTGTACAACCTTTCGAACTGAGCTGGCACACTGAATCCTCTAACCAACACATGACCTGTATAAGGGACAATGAAAGGAGAATCGAACAAAGCTCCAAGATGCGCTACCAATACTTCACCAGTCACAGGAGCCTTGTCAGTTGCAGGAGGCCTTTCAGAAGAAGTCACCACTATAGCTTTATTGATTGGAGCCTTCTCAGAACGTTCTTCAAGGGGAGCCACCTCAACAATAACGGATGTTGCCTCTCTTACATTCCTCCCGATATCTACTTTGCTCTGGGTGCTAATTTCCACCACGGCCCCATCAACAAGATCACTTAGGGAGGCACCTTATCCAACCGAGCTTGCATCATCTCTTTCATGGTCTGGAAAAGGAGCGGTTTCGCCAGACTTCTCAGCATAAAGATCAATGTTACCAGACTTCTCGTTCTGAATGCGCGCCAACCTTGTGAAGACATTCTCTTTCAGAATTCCCTAATTTCAAGCAAGGATCACTCTTAGAAGAATTTACTCTGGAGAAATGAAGGAATCAACAGAAAGATATTTAAATACCTGCATATTGGAGGAATTGAGGATCACCGAACCACATTCCTGCCTCTTAGATCTCTCTCCTGCTTGGGGACCGCAATCCTCAGCTCTGGTCCGTTTGGCTGGAAGTGGCTTCAACCGGAAATGCTTCTTCAGGACGTCAGAAGATGGCTCACCACGGGAATTTGTCACAACATCCTCCGAGAATTCTTGGAAAGCCAACAGTTTCTTCCTCCAAAATTCCTTATACTTGTCGGTTACCACTGAGGTTCTCCCAATAGGCTAGAAGGGAAGACTCTGTGATGCCAAGAACACGTCAAAGATCAAAGATACCACCCGGAGGAGTTCTTTCGGAGCCTCCGACGAACGGATAAATGGAACACCCTGGTCAAATCCCATTTGGCGAGCAGCCCTGTCAATGTTGTACGGAGTCACAATAAGAGATTCGTTGAATAAAGACGGGATATATCCCGGAATGCAGCTGTGCAGATAAATAAGTTCTCCAAATTTCATAGTGTTGGCATCGGTACGCAACGCAACATCAGGACCGTCAGAAGCAATAGCAAAAGTCTTCGGCTGAGCAATGGAAGAGTGGATCGGCCCCCCATGGACGAAAATTTACAGAAGACACATTATCAAAGATATCCACGAGTTTCGCACCGGTTCTGGGACGCCTCCTCTGCCAACAAAGTATTCTCGAGCCACCATACAAATTGAAGCGAAGTGGACATACGACTCCACCTTCTTATACCCGTTGGAAACATGCATATCCATTGCTAAGGCGTCCAGGATGAGAATACAACGATCCAAGGAACAAGGCACTTAAGGGAAGAACTTCGCCTTTTGCTAGCTTTATAGCAATCTTAACCGTAACACCCCTTATGGTTTTCTTTCCAACTAGTCGTCATATATATCTAGGGATAGCCACAAAGACAGGAATGCAATCACGCTGAGCGTTTTCCAACTCCTGATCCGGTTCTGGGTCTACAGGAGACCACTCCAATACCCACCAGGTGTAAAAGTATTTTGTATATTTTTCTCCTCCTTGTCCAGATCGTCGAATTCTGCCACCTTTTGGAGTATAGTGTCATAATCACGTTGTTCCGTGTCAGAAAGCTCATAATAAAAACTCCCAAATGACAGTGCGGAGTTCATCAATGCAAAATACGCTTTCCAAAGTAATAGTCATCTCTCCCCATCTAGATATAGATGTATGAGTAGAAGGGCGCCACCGAGAAATGAAAGTAATCAAGCCTGCAAAGATCTTTCTTAATTTCAAGAGTAGCAGATGCCATGACTGCATTGAGGATTTGCGCTTTGGTCAAATTGGCTTTAACGTCCTTATTATTCAACATGCGTCTCATCCATCCTTCATAAGAAGCCAGTGGAGTATGACAAGTCTTGAAGTCGATAGGAGAAGGCGGATATTCATTTCTTCGAAGACAGAACCTCATCACAAGTGCCGAAGAAGAAGATGGATCGACTTCCATATTTTCGAATCGGAAAGGGACTATCCCGTGAGAGGGATGTTTCCTAATGTTTGGAAAAGACAAGGTGAACAACTCATCAACAATGTTCGGCATATCTTTGAAGCTGTCAACACTTCCCGACTTGGAACCAACATTATCTCCAGAAGACATATCAATAGGAGTTCTTTTCTTCATTCTACAATAAAGACACGAGTCAGTACTTGTATAAAAAACACACGATACGTGTGTGAACTGCATTCACGTTGGAATGCACAAAGCTGGGATTGGGTCCAAACACCGGCTCAAGTTTCAAGTACGGTATTGGTTTCAAGTACCGGTATTGGTTTCAAGTCCGGTATTGGTTTCAAGTCCGGTATTACTCAAGTTTCAAGTCCGGTATTGGTTTAAAGTCTGGTATTACTCAAGTTTCAAGTCCGGGTTTTAAGTCTGGTATTACTCAAATTTCAAGTCCGGTGTTGGTTCAGGGCACAAGGCTAGTATAAGGTCGATTTTCAGTCAAGCATATGGGGGTGGGACCTACGTTCGGATCAAACGCACATGGTGGGACCGCGTTCATATGCACGTATTATAACACGGTTTTTCTTATGTTCATGAGAATTGTGTTTACGAAATTTAAGCCAAAGTCTCTTTCCAAGCTATAACCTAAGAAGCTAGTTTTGCATGCAACAACGGAAGAAGAAGCAAAAACGACATATTCACGGAGTCGCGGAACTAAATCATCCTAGCAAATATGGGTGTTTTTTTACTATCAATCTTGATGGGAAAGCTAAGAACTATGTATCTTACAAAACGTTTTTACCTAAGAAATTAGGGTTTTTCCTAAAAAAAAAAAAAAAAAAAAAAAAAAAAAAAAAAAAAAGAAGAGAGAAACCGAAACTTACCCTGGCACGGACGGACGGCAGCGGGCGACGGCGGCAACTCCGGCGGCGTCGGCAGGAGCAGCAGTGGTAGTCGCGGACAGGAGCTGCCAAACAAAAAAAAATCGTGAGAAAAAGAAAAGGGGTTGGTCTCTTTTATAGACAAAAATTAGAAAAATCCCAATAGAACAAGGATTCCTCTTTTGTTTGGATTCCTCTTTTGATTCAAATACCCAAAGAAGGAAACCGGTACCACCAAAGGATTCCATATAAGCACAACGGCATGGACAACTAGCGGTCGGTCAATACTCTCCCGAGTAAACTTCCTTTATCCTGTCTTTCTCACATATGTATGTCACCATCTCATGCCTACCCCACAATAGTGTAACCATTATGTGCTAGGCAGGGGACTTAATGTTGATGGTGGATTTTCATTTAAGGTTAAATTTGTAAAAGCCCCGTAAAATTATGCGCTAACATCTTGCAAAAGATAAAGCCATTAATAAGTGATGAATACTTCTTCACTTTACTAATTCACCTAGAATGGAGCATGTGACAACAATCCCGAAGATTCTCGTGAATTAAATACACGAAATTCATCCAGGTTGGAGCATGTAGCAACGATCCCATATACCACCGTGAATTTACTGACATTATTAATTAATGCATAACCAACCTTGTATTTCTTGTACTCATTGCGGTGCGGCATGACGACCGAGTGTTGTTCTCGTGCAGAGCAACACGAATCTCCAAGCATTAATAATGAAGCATGTACGAAATACCCATACGAAGCTACAACTCTCGGTGTGTTATACTAGCCCGATTGAGCATATTTTGAATATGGACTGTCCATATCGGTCTCAGAAACGATCATGACCATCCAACTTCACCAGCATGATTGGATGGCCCAGATCGAATCCATAACCCTCAAGCAGTTATTGGAGTATTCACCACCGACCGAATGCGGGCCCCGCATGGTCGGCCTCCCCAAGAGGGAAGCAACGCTTACCAGTTTGTCCAGCCAAAAACAACATGGACGTGAAACCCTAAACTAGGGTTACGGCACATTACATGTGTCGCAAATCGTCTCTCAACCATCCATCTTCGCAGGCATAGATGGAGGGTGTAGATGTAGATTCAAAGGGTCCAACATATCAACACAAACAGCGTGGGCCCGCCTACATACCTGACCGACCGGTCAAGACCAACTATGTTTGGTCGTTACAATTCGTGTGCCCAAACAAGGGGTGACACACGGCCGGAAAAACCCTAATTGGGGTTTGCGGCATCTTCCATATGTTGCAAATCGATCACGAGCGTCCATCTTCTCCCGCTTGGATGAAGGGTCCAGAATAGATTAAGCAGTCCGGAGAGTATCAACATGATCAATGTGGACCCATCTATCTCCATGTCCGATCGACCAAGACAAACCATGGCTCGATACCTTGGTTCGCGTGCCCTCGAAGGAGGCATGCCACGCCCTTTAGGAATCCTTTGAGGCACAGGATTCACATGTCGCAAATCAATCTCACCACTCTTCTTTACCTAAACTTAAGTGGCCTAGATCGCACCTTCGTGGGATAGTGAAGTATAAACATGGACACCAAAGATGTCGTCTACACACATGCATGATCGGTCCTCTATAAAACACTTCCCATGCTTGGATTCGACCAAGCCGAAAGAAGGAACTTACGTACCTCTTAAACCCCAATCCGACGGTCGCGAGATGAGGGTTGCAAGTCATCTCGTCCGTCCAACTTTACCAGTTGGGCGGACAGCCTAAGACATGAGTTAGGCTATCAATGAGGCGTCATCACAATCATCGTCCACCACTCTTCCACATGGAGTGATCGGTCAAGTCGAGCTTACTCCGTATAGCCTCCAAACGATCACTCGAAGATGGTCGGACATGATGCTATTTTAAGACGCTTAAATTTGTGACTTACTCCTAAGCCTTAAAAAAAAACAGCGATGTTTCATACATGTTGAATATACTCGATGCGCACTCCGCATAGAATACACATGATACTTCACAAGTATCGACTTCCTAAATAATTTAGTTATTTAGTCTAGCATTACATGCTACTTTACGTGGGTCCCACAATCCACACACTCGAGACATCAATCATGTCACAAATCGGGGGATACATACTCGGGGTATTGGTCTGGCGGTTTACAAATAGTGCAACGCGCCATCACAAGAACGTGTCGGGAAGTCATGGACGGTTAGAGATACGGGAGAAGTGGGCAAGACTGGTCGTGTAACACCAACACACAACTCCACTACTCCATCACTCCACTTCCTCCACTTCCCACGAGAGACGTGAATAAGGCTCAAATGACTTGTATAAATAGGTTCTCCTCCCTATTTTTCAAAAAACAACTGTTGATGGTGGGTTTTCATTTGAGGTTAAAATTGTAAAAACCGGAAAAAATTATGCGCTGACATCTTGTAAAAGATAAAGCCATTTATAAGTGTTGGATACTCCCTCACTTAATTCACCAAGAATGGAGCATGTGGCAACAATCCCATTCTGTGAATACATGAAATTCCTCCAGGTTGGAGCATGTAGCAACAATCGCTTCCTGTGAATTTCATATCAGCCTTGTATTTCCAGTACTCATTATCAGTGTGGCATGACGACTGAGTGTTACTCTTACAGAGTAACACGAACCTCCAAGCACTATAATGAAACCATGTACGAAATACCCGTACGGCCCGACTCTCGGTGTGTTATACTAGCCCGATTGAGCCCCTCTCGGTGTGTTATACTAGCCCGATTGAGCATCCGGACTGACCGTTTCAGTCCGGATATGATCTGATCGCAGTCATCCAACTCCATAAGCATGATTGGATGACCCCAGATCAATTCCATCACCCCCAAGAAGGTATGAAATACCCACGGCCGACCCCGCATGGTCGGTCATTGGCCTAACTTGCCAAGAAACCGTTCATACCAAGCATTATGGACGGAAAACCCTAAATTAGGGTTTGCGGCATATTACATGTGTTGCAAAGCGGTCTCAACCATCCATCTTCGCAGTATAGATGGAGGGTGAAGATGTAGATTCAAAGGGCCCGAGCATGTCAACACGATCACCGTGGGCCCGCCTATACACTTGACCAATCGGTCAAAACCAACCATGTTTGGTCGTGACAAAATTGTCTCCCAAACAAGAGATGGCACACGGCTTTGAAACCCAAAATTAGGGTTTTGAGCATCATGAGCGTCCATCTTCTCCGACACGAATGGAGGGTCCCAGATTAGATTAAACAGGTCCGATCATACCAGCATGACCACTGTGGGCCAATCTACCTCCTCATGTGTTCGGCCAAGGCATATCATGCCTGGTTAATCCAAAATGTGCGCCCAAATTAGCGTGGCCACGCCTCCCAAACCACAAACTGATCTCGACCGCTCAACTTCGCCGGACGATTTGGGTGGCTCGGATCACGTTTTAATGGGATATTCAGGTATAGGCGTGAACACCAGCCTACCATCTTCACGTCAAACCAATCGGCCAAGACCGACCAAGTTAGGTCGTCTTGGAACGCGTGCCGGAAAAGAGCATGGTGCGCGGCCTTTTGCGGCATCAAATTCCTATTGCAAAATCGATCTCAACCACTCCTCTTTGCCGGTCAAATTGAGTGGCCTAGATCGCACCTTCATGGGACAGCGAGACATGGTCGTGTACACCGGCATGCGATCTACATGCACGCCCGGTCGGTCCTCTCCGAAATCCTTCCCATGCTTGGTTTCGACCAAGCTGAAGAGTGATGCTTGCGCGCCTCTTCAAAACCCTAATTTCATTAACGGTCGCAGATGAGTGTCTCAAAGATCATCTCATCCGTCCAACTTCACCAAATTGGTTATACAACCCCGGTCGAGTTAATTGGTCAATAAGGCGTCATTACCCATCACTTTACCACACCATGATGCGTACCGCATAAAACACACGATACTTCACAAGTATCGACTTCCTGAATAACGCAGTTATTCAATTCAGCATTACATGCTATCTTTCGTGGATCCACAATCCACACATTCCGTTTATTAATCATGTCACAAACCGGGGGATACATGCTGGGGTATTGGTCTGGCGGTTTACAGCGTGCAGCGTGCAACGCGCCATCACAAGAACGTGTTAGGAAGTCATGGACGGTTAGAGATGAACAGGAGAAGTGGGCAAGGCTGGTCGTGTATCACCAATGCACAACTCCACTACTCCATCACTCCACTTCCTCCACTTCCCACGAAAGACGTGAATAAGACTCAATGACTTGTATAAATAGGTTCCCCGCCCTATTTCCAAACAACAAGAGAGGAAAACGGAGAAAAACAGAGAAAAACAACAAGAGAACGCCCGAGCCCGCTTACACAACCGCAAGCTTGTTCACTTTCCCGTTGCAAGTCATAAGCAAGTCTACACCTTCACATTCTCAACACCTTCTTCGCTTCCCTCCCTAAGATCAACCCCATCTCCTTCACTTTGTGACCGAAACAAGTCTGGAACGGCCATTTCTTGGTTTAGGCCGGACTTGCACAGATTGATCTCTCGAATCTACAAGCACTCACCGCGCAGTGCATTTGTTTAAGGTTTAAATTCATTCCTCATCCACACCCCAAATTACCAAATTCTGCAGGAGTAGTTTTCACACATAAACAACAACAAGAACAAGTCAAGACAAGACAGAAACCAAGTGTTAATACAAAACGTATTCAAACACTCAAAGCCTGCTTGCATCAATCGTAAGCCTGCTCACCTTTCTGTTACAAGTCATAAACAAGCCTACACCTTCACAATCTCAACACCTTCTTCGCTTCCCTCCCTAAGATCAACCCCATCTCCTTCACTTTGTGACCGAAGCAAGTCTGGAACGGCCATTTCTTGGTTTACGCCAGAGTTGTATAGATTGATTTCTCAAATCACAAGAACTCACCACGCAGTGCATTTGTTTAGGGTTTAGATTCATTCCTCATCCACACACCCCAAATTACCAAATCTGGCAGGAATAGTTTTCACCCATAAACAGATAGTTCCCATGGATCCTGCGTTCCACGCTTGTTTAGGTGACGGAGACATGGAAAATGCACACATACTGCTCTCTAAGTGTCGAGAACCTTATCGAGTCTTTTTGACTTGCTATAAAATGATGATAGGTTTCACTCATTTTATCGACTACATAATTAGTTCCCATGGATCCTGCATTCCACGCTTGTTAAGGCGACGGAGACAGTGAGAACCTTCTCAATGTCGATCTATGAAGAAGAGACTTATACATATTTTTTTTATTTTTGTCCCACTCTTTATGAGTGTAAGACAATTTTCTATGGGGATTTTATATACTTAACCAATGATTACCTTGCTACAACATCCATGGAAGCACTAGGACCCCACCAAATCACTTAGAGAAACATATAACTGCAAAAATAAAAAGAAAGTGATTCAGTAATGATTAATTGCGAGAACTAATTTTCCAACGACTATCATGCCATTTCTAGCATCTGAGTTTCACATTCAATTATGAACGTATATAATTAAGGATTGTAGAACGATAAATTGGGAATCAAGTTATAGCCGTAAGAACTGTTTTAACCTAAAAAGGTTTAAAGTGTCATCCTAAATAGATCATAATTAGCTCCAAAAGATACTAAATGCAAGAAATCAAAGAGTGTATTTTTTTTAATCATTATATATGCATATGATATGATACTAAATGCTCCCCCACACTTAAATTTTACATTTTCCTTAATGTAATTATCTCATCCAAAGAAAAATTAAGATGGGAAATTCAAATATGATATGCAAAAGCCAATAACATATTAAAATATAAGAGATATAAATATAAAACCGATGGGTTGCCTCCCTCGTAGCGCTTAGTTTAATGTCCTCAGCCCGACTTGGCATTCCAATTATGCTACTCCTCCAGAGGGAGTGAATCCTGAAGTTCAATTACGTCTACGTTCTCCGTAGGAAATTTTTCGTAATATGACTTCAATCTATGGCCGTTGACTTTAAAAGTTGTTCCTCTAGTGAGACTAGTAACCTCAATTGCACCATGAGAAAAAACATTAGTAACAACAAACGATCCACCCCAACGGGACCTTAGTTTACCAGGAAATAATTTAAGACGAGAATTAAATAAAAGAACTTTTTGACTCACAACAAAACTCTTCCGAGAAATCATCTTGTCATGGAAAAGTTTCGTCTTTTCCTTGTATATACGAGAACTCTCATAAGCATCATTACGTATCTCCTCTAGCTCATTAAGTTGTAACTTCCTTTGTTTTCCTGCGTCGTCATAATCCATGTTGCACATCTTTATCGCCCAATAAGCCTTTTGCTCAAGTTCAACCGGAAGATGACAAGCTTTGTCATAAACTAATCGATATGGAGACATACCAATCGGTGTCTTGTACGCCGTTTTATATGCCCAAAGCGCATCGTTAAGCCTAAAGCTTCAATCTTTCCGTGTAGTGTTAACGGTTTTCTCAAGAATGGATTTAATCTCTCGGTTTGAGATTTCATCTTGACCACCACATGCATAAGTATGACAAAAAGTAAGAATAGATTGAAATTCAGAATTAGGTACGCACATGTGAATGATTTGATCGGAGCCGTATTTCCACAGGTATGGCTCATCCAACACATACTGCTTGGATATTTTCTTAAGCTTAAGCTTTTGAAAATTAGACATTGTACTAGGTACTTGTCTTGTTACCAAGTAATTCAGTATGTCCGCGTACCAAGGTGTTGAATCTTCAATCGAGAAAATTTGTTCGTCTGGAAAACGATCTTGTAATGGAAGTTCTTCTTCGGAAATAACTAGTCTACTAAGATGATCCGCAACAGTAATCTCAACACCTCTTTTATATTTGATTTCATAATTAAATTCTTGCAATAGTAGTATCCACTGTATAAGTCTAGGCTTAGCTTCTTTCTTCTTTAATAGGTACCTAAGTGTTGCGTGATCGGAATATACAATCACTTTTGTACCCACCAAGTATGATCTAAATTTTTCTAGTGCAAACACTATAACCGAGGATATTCTTTATCGGTGGTAGAATAGTTGATTTGCGCATCGTTTAGTGTCCTAGATGCATAATAAATCACATAAGACAACTTGTCTACTCTTTGACCCAAACGGCTCCAACTGCATAGTCACTTGCATCACACATTAATTCAAATGGCAAATTCCAATCCGGTGACTTGTCATTGGTGCAGTTGTCAAAAATTCTTTTAATCTATCAAAGGTATCCTTGCACTCCCTGTTGAAGTAAAAAATAACCTCTTTTTGCAATAATTTTCACATCTGCATTGAGATTTTGGAGAAATCTTAGATAAACTGCCTATAAAAACCAGGATGTGCAATAAAATAGCGAATCTCTCTCACCGAAGTGGGGTACTTTGTGAGTTTATTATTAAGTTTATCTTTGCTTTGTGAACTTCAAGCCCTCGAGAGCACACAATGTGACCGAGCACTATGTCATGGTTTACCATAAAGTGGCATTTCTCCCAATTAAGAACAAGGTTAGTGTCTATGCATATTTTAATCACGAGTTCAAGATTTTGTAAACAAATATTAAATGAATTGCCATAAACACTAAAATCATCCATACATACCTCAATTATGCATTCCACGTAGTCAGAAAATATACTTACCATACACCTCCCGAAAAGTGGCAAAGCGTTGCAGAGACCAAACAACATCCGTCTATAGGAGAACGTACCAAAAGGACAAGTAAAAGTAATATTCTCTTGATCCTCGGGTGCAATAAAAATTTGATTGTACCCGAATAATTGTCCAAAAAGCAATAATGTGAATGTCCCGCTAACCTCTCTAACATCTGATCAATGAAAGGCAAAGGAAAGTGATCCTTTCGGGTTGTTGTATTAAGCATTCTGTAGTCTATGCACACTCTCCATCCAGTTTGAACTCTTATAGGAACAAGTTTGTCATCTTGATTTCTAGCAACAGTGACACCTGATTTCTTAGGAACCACTTGAACCGGGCTAACCCATTTGCTGTCAGAAATTGGGTAAATCACCCCCACACTTAGCAATTTTGGGATCGTTTTCTCCACGACCTCCATCATTGGGGGGTTAAGCCTACGCTGAGCATCACGTACCGGATTATGACCGCTTGCCCCGGAATTCATAACATCCGCACAATATGAGATCCGGGCTGCAGCCTCCTCAACCTTTGCAAAAGTTTGGAATTTAAAATTCGTTAAGTTTAACCAAAAAATGGCATCCATTCCTCGGATGCAGATCTCTACTAATCTCTCTTTTGGTATGTCTTCATGGCATTCTAGTGTGAAATCCCGGAAGTGAGTGATATACTTTCCGATCTCTTCCCCTACCCGCTGAGTACATATTCCTAAATCTATTGCTGTGACTCTTCTTTGCGCGGAATAGAGCTTCTTCAAAAAGAGTTGTACCATAGCGGACCATGAACTAATACTACCGGGTTTCAAGTTATCGTACCAGGTAAAAACGTTATGCGTAAGTTATTTTGGGAACTCTTTCATACAAAGGCTTTCATCCTGAGCGTATGCATTCATTGCTGATATGAAGCGACCAACATGCTCTCGCGCATTTCATTTTCCTCCATATGTTTTAAACTTCGGTGATGTGTAATCCTCAGGGTATAGGTAATCGGCAACTTCTACATAATATGGAGGTTCCAACGATTCATAAGCATCGTGCTTTGTCACTCAGTAGTTAGCTTCCAAGTATTTTGCAATCACGTCTTCCGTCATACCCGGGATGGTACTTCTCGTATTGACTGTTTTAGTGGTTGTCGCGTTCTGTTCTCTTGCTTGCTTAAGATGTCCGCGTAGCTCCTGCTGCTTCTTAATGGATGCATCTAGCTCCTTTTGTATTTCAAACATCTCCTGCTCGCTTGTCTCATCCGCGGCTTTTCCTTTAAGCATTTATTCCTTCTTTTGAGACGCTCCTGCACCTTGTACAATAGGTGTAGTAACTACTGCTTGGAAACGTATCTCTTCATCACTTTCTCCTTGCACATCTTCCACAGAAACATGGTCCGGGTTAGGAAGTGCTCCGCCCACTGGTACCTCCTGGCTCGCACCTAGGAGTATCATGCTGGAAAAGAGTCTAAGAACATCCCACTGTGGTCACAATGTTGATGAGTAAAACGTGGGAAGGAGGAACTAGCCCTAATCACAGAAAGTACTCCCAAGGAGAAGAGGGGTTTATGAGAAGTAGATAGGGAATTAATGATGATCTCAAGAAGTGTGACCTCTTTCTCTTTTATAATGACCCTCTTATGGATAAATGCCCATAAGATTAACATATTACTAAACTACCATTTCTCTTTCCTTAAGTTAATACCAAACCCTAAAGGGCTTTCCTCTTAGGCCAAAGCCCAACTGCCTTAATATGCTCTTGGGTGAACTAGGACTTCCCCATCTTAATGGGTTAGGCCTAGTCCCCAAATCTCTTTATCCTAAAAAGGGACCCTTAATGGGTTAAGGGGCCACCTATTCTAGGATTGGTTATTTTCATGTATAAACAAATGGGTATTACAAAAATACCAGGATAAGGGGCTATATGAATTGTTATTTCATGACCACAAAAGCCCCCAAATTCCCCTCCTTTGTACCGCCCCAATAATAGGATTCTTTTTTTTTCTTTTTTTCTCTCTCTCATCCAAGAATCTATTCTCTGCCACTCTCATGTTACTACTACAGTCGCCAGTATGGTTCAGTGGTACTAAATTGGGGCCTATGCCACTTAATTGGGGCCTATAGATTACTTCATCTACCTAATATTTATGTAAACTACCAAAATTACCCTCAAAAAATATTACTATTACTAAATTACCCCCATCAATCCTTAATAAACATAACTAACAAAAATCAGTTTTCATTTCTAACCTAAAAACCGATTCTTCATCTCCTCTACTTCCTCTTTTTTTATTTTTTTGAAACTAAAAATCGTCGATGATCGACGATTCAAAAACGATTAATCGTTTCTTTCTTCTATAAAATGTCAAAACCAAGAACTAAGTATGCTACTAACATGAATCATTCTAGTGCCGACAATCCCGGACTTGTTAAGCGATTCAAATAGAATGAAGGAAGTGCAAGAACAATCCGAAGCCTCTCGTATGGCACAAGAGGAAGAAATGGGTCGAATCAGGTACTTTTCTATCAACCCAATCCTCTAAACTAGGTTTTAGTAACATGCATTAGGTTAGAAATCGATAATTTTGAAATCAAAAAATTTATGTGTTCACTTAATTGGGTTACGTTAATGACGAAGTAACCCGATGCTTGTTAGAAACGGATTATGTTCTAAAACTTATAAACCGATTGTGTTGTATGTGAAATGGAATCGGTGAACGTTAATGTATAAATAGCAAATATTCCTGGATCTTTATTTTGTTGGAATCGGATTACATATGTCTTCACAAAAACCGATTGTGTAGTTTATAATCGGACTTTATATGTATATCGAGTAAACCGATTATTAGAATCAGTTTACATTAGCACTTAACAAAATCCGATTGTGAATTTTCTTATGTTAGGAATCGGGTTTTATATGTATATCGAGTAAACCGATTATGTACCTTGACTTTAAAAATGCATTCTATTCCATTGTTTTTTGTCGCTTAAATCCGTATTCTAAAGGAAAAAAAATCAAGCCGAAAAGAAATATAAGAAGAAACATGACCATGCTACTCCTAATCCTTTGAAACCTCGTCGAAAAGGCGGTCAAAATTTGAATGCTTCCCACCGAAGGGGCACGGGGAGTAAAGCCATTGGGATCAGCATCAATGACCCACCACCTCCAGCGGAGCAACCAACACATGAAGAATCTGATTCTGATACACCGAGTGAATAAGAAGGTGGTGAGGAGGAGATGAATATAGAAGAAATTGGTGGAAAGGAAGGTGATGAAGAAGAAAGTGATGAGAGTGAAAGTGATAAAGATAGTCGTGTCAAGAAAAGTGTTGAATAAGAAAGTCGTGGTAAGAAAGGTGTTGAAGAAGAAAGTGATGAGGAAGGTGGTGGCAAGGAAGGTGGTGATGAAGAAAGTGATGAGAGTGAAAGTGATGAAGAAAAAGGTGAGGATGAAAGTGAGGAGGAAGATGATGAAGAGATAAGAGAAGTCGTTCAAGAACAAGTGCATGAACAAGAAGTTCAACCCCAAGACCAAGGAGGAGACGCTCAACAAAAAGGTAAGAAGAAAGATGGACCAAAGAAGAAGAAAGGTGACCACATGCCCGACCCGCTGAAGATGTTTGCTCGCGGCCCTGATGATCCACCTTTAGGGATACCCGGTGATGGAGGAAAGGTATTATGGGGTTACAAAGGCAGTTGGGCCTCCGTCATTTACAATACCATAGTAAGTACCTAAACCTTATGCTATGTGATGTAAACATTATTATCCGTGTAGTGTTTTGATTGTCCATCGTGGTTTTTTTGTTTTATAGGATCACAAGGATGTCGCTCGTCTTATGAAGCCAGGAACGTCAGTGAGTATGATGAGGCAATGGCCACTTATAGCTGCAGAATCCACCGAAGGAGAAGTTCAGGAAGTAGTCGATCTAGTCAATTCTACGGGGTTGGTACCTGCGGTCGAAAATTTGGACCACCTTGGTTACGACAGACCTCTTTGTTCCGCCTTTGCCGAGAGATACTACGGGGAAACATATACTTTACATCTTCCGTTTGGAGAAATGACGATAACTCCAAATGATGCGAAGTTCATTACCGGGTTAAGCATAGAAGTTAAAGTCGTGAAGCACAAAGGGTACGTGCAAGAGCTTGATTTGGACAAGATTTACGCGTGGACCAAGGAAGTGTTCCAATGGGATGAGGAGAAGACCAATAATGAGATGCTAGTAGGCAAGTCAAAGTAGAGGATATTCCATCTCTCGAATCTGAGGGACAACTTCATGGGAACAAAAAATCTTCGTGCTCAGAACAAGGAAGTGACGCCGCAACGTATCATCGCCATGGCCAATGTGTATGTCCTCTATGTCCTAGGAGCTGTTATCTTCCCCGACGTTTCCGGTGCCCGTGTGAACGCCAACTTTATCCAGCTGTTGCAACCATTTGACAAGATGCACGAATACTCTTGGGGCACTGCCATCCTTGCACACTCGTTGAAGGAGTTGAGAAAGGCTTCTAGGGCTAGAAGGAACCAACTCGGAGGGAATATGGTTTTTCTGCAGGCGTGGATATATTTGCACTTCCCAATATTTGCTAAAAGGGCTTTTGAGAACAAGGAATGGGACGGAGAGCATTATGGAGACAAGTACAACTACATAAGTAAGCCAAGAAACAAAAAAGGATTTTTACGAATTTGAGACGCCGATTAGACAACTTGACGACGAAGGATGTTGTCTTTGATCCTTACAAGCGGGATTTGGCTAGGGAAAGGAATGAAGGTTGGATGCGAGAGCAAAGTGACTATTGTGGGCCTTTGTTTCACCCAAGAGGATATGTAATGTACAACCCGACGAGAGTCGCAAGACAATGCGATTACGTACAAAAAATCCCAAAGGCGCACAAGATGTTCAACATCCATGAGACAAAAACAAAATCATATGATAATGATATTGTCATTGTTCACAAGCCTTTACCATCATGTGATTATTGGGACGACGGAGCGTTTCACGGATATCCTTTGGATGGTCCATGTCGAAGCGGATGACGAGGCAATTCCGGGTTACATACCGTGGTACCTAAAGTTTCGCATACTCGAGTTATACGAGTAGATGAGAGGCCCAAAATAGAGGACAAAGATACGGTTCTCGATTACTTGGTGCGTATTGTTACTCAATTACGATTTTGTTAATGGTTTTAGCATTATATATTGAATGTTTGTTATTTGAAATTGAAACAGAGAAAGACGAGTCGGACACTTGATGACCCAGGCAAAGCTACAAATCAGAGAAGGAAAAAATGTGAAGGCCAATGAAAAGATAATTGATGAATTGAGCGGTCTCGAAGATGTAGAAGCTGGTGCAAAGTTTGGGGAGAAGGAAGAGGATGATGATGAGGGGGAGGAGGAGGAGGAGGATGAGCCAAAGAAGAAGAGAAAGGGAGCCCCTACCAAAAAGATGTCTGAAGGTGCATCGAGCAGCGCCCAACCTAGTAAACGAGGACGCGGTGGACGTGGTCGTGGTGGGGATGTTCATGAATGAATGGTTATATTCATGTTTATGTCTTTAACTATGGATAATTATGGAGTCAAAACTTATGTCTTGTCTTAAACTTATTGTCAAATTATGTTTGGTGCTACTCCTAGTTTATTAATGACTTAATCTGGTTTCCAGTTTATGAATGACTTAGTGTGTGTGGAAAACTGGAGGATTCCGGCATTCTTTCTGTCGAGAATCGGTTGACATATAACTATATGTAAACCGATTCTCGACAATTTCCTGCAGGTTCGATTTCAGAATCGGTTTACATGTGCCTTTATAAAATCCGATTGTCGTGAAGAAAACTCTTGTAACTTTTGAAGCCAAGAATCGGTTTGTATGTACATAAATGTAATCTGATTGCTAAGAAGAAAAGTTCTGAGAACTTTTAGAATCGGTTTACATGCATGAATATGTAATCCGATTTTCATGAAGAAAAGTTCTCAGAACTTTTGGAATCGGTTTACATGCATGAATATGTAATCCGATTTTCATGAAGAAAAGTTATGTAACTTTGACAATCGGTTTACATGTGCATTAAAAAAAGCCCGATTGTTGAGAGGAACACTTTATATGATTTTATAAGGACACAATCGGTTTATGTGGACATACCTAAAATCCGATTGTTTGATTTGAATTTGAAAAAAATAGCCGTTGAGTCCTTATCTATATAAGGACAACCTCTTCCAGCCACTCCCATATCACACACTTAGCCTAGAAAATGGAATGGGAACCGTTTGAAGATTTGTGTCTCGTTAAATCCTTTGCTAATGCTTTCCGTGAACGTCCGAATGAAATCTATTCAATGTTTTGGAAGAGAGTTAAATAGTTCTTTTACCGACGTGCTCGGAGGTTCATTGACGAGCATTTGATGTGTCAAATTCTAGAATTCCCATATTGAATCCTATATGTGTTGCGCTAATTTCCTAAACTATGTAATGAATATTTTGTTTCTGAAAGCAAGGCATAATCGGATTACATAGATATATATTAACACCGATTTTGGGAATCTGTTTATTTGGGTATTGTTCAAACTCCGATTCTGGGTTTACTTCGTCACTTGAAAATACTCAACCCAGAATCGGTTTACAAATTAACTAACATAAACCGATTCTGGATTGAGTCTTTCGAAAGAAAATTAAAAATTTTGACAACTGTTGATTATGCATTAATGAAAGTTAATTTCAGGATTAGCTTGATTAAATATTATTTAATAATCCAAATTAGCACTAATTTAACAAGGGTATATTAGGTATTAACATAAATAGTGGATAAGGGGATTCTATGAAATATTTCTTAATGACCCTATTTTGTCATCTAGCTATAGGCCCCAATAAAGTGGCATAGCCCCAATTTAGCTAGGATAATTATTAGCCAATCGGAAAAATTACTATCACTAAATGGAATGATTTATTGATAGATAATTTATTACGAGAAATTAATGGGACATCAGCAAATTTAGATTGTTGGATGTATTTCTGACTCTGAATCACAGCCACCTCTTACTAGAGTTAGCTTTAGCTATCGACTAATCTTATGCGAGGGTATATTTGGAGTTTGGACGCCTCCTTGTAACACTTAGCCACGAGCTCACGATCTGCTTTATTGTACCAAAAACAAAAACACGGTGTCCCTCATGCTTCATGCATTTATTCCAATTCTAGACATGAATTTTAGAATAAACCTGATATTCGGTTTCCTTACAAACTGTATAATGTCTCCTTTCTTTGTCAAGATCAGAGTATGGGATCATTCCATAGAGGTACAATTTGCATATATGATGACCCGTCACTTCTTTAAGTTACTATGCCTGGCTAAATTGGGGCCTATACCACTTAATTTTGGCCTATAACTAGATGACAAAAAAGGTCATTAAAAATAACCTTCACACCACCCGTTATCAAAATAATTACCTAAGTACCTATTTTAGTCCTGATTAATTAGCATTAATTAATCGTATTAGGGGTTAATTATGTTTTGGATGTGAGATTAACTAATGTTAGAGAGTTCTTCAAAACATCAAACATTTTGATTTTTTTCGTAAACAGTACTCAGAATCGGTTTACGTTCATGCACTTGTAAACTGATTCTGGATTGGTGTTTCCAAATTAACAGAGGACATCTATAATCGGTCAACGTTGCCATATGTATAATCCGATTTTTTTAATCGGGTTTTACATATTACATATATAAATGGATTGTTTCCTTTCATGCGATTTTTTTTTCATTCATTCCATTATTATTGTAGGATGCATTTATCACATGCATCAAGCCTTTAAACCCCTAGGCGACCCTAGTGGACGAGTTATAGCCTCGTGAGGGTTTACATAGAGGTCTACCCACAAAACCTATACAAAAACTTCTAAAACCATCAATCTTCCTCCGAAGACGATACACGATCCATGAAGTCCGAGTCATCCTCCGGGATTTTTTCTACCAAGAAGTGATAGCTTGCATTGAATGCGAATGCTTCCCCCTTTTCCTCCAAGTAGCGCGCTTTCACGACTTCGTGCTACAAAAACACAAAAACAAACTTACATTTGTTAGTGGTGTTTCATTGGAAGATAAAACAACATGGGTTACGTAAAACAAACCACAAAAATACTTACAAATTGTTCAATGGACAAGTTGAAGGGGCGAGTGTTAAAAATCCGAGGTTGGATAGCTAAATAAGAAAGTATCGCATTTTCGATGACTAGGTGCCTATCATGGACTTGTTGAACACTTCTTCCATTAGGATTTCCAAATTCTTGGCTAAATTTGTTGTGTACCCTAGCCCAAAAGGTTACGAAATCCACCCTTACGGAGGACTGACGTCTAACTCGAGTTTCCGCGTACCATGCTTTGGTGATTGCCAAATCTTCGTTTGAATCAAATGATGTCATTTCTTGTATGTGGAGGTATGAAATGAGTAGTTGTGGAGTATATGGAGTGAGGGGGAATAAAATGATCAATTTTGGGGCAAATGGGGTCCAAGGGTGAGGTCTCTATTTATAGAGAAAGTCCCTAACGGCTATTTTTTTTGAAAAACGTGAAATAATCGGTCTTCTCGAAGGTCTGTATAACCCGATTAAATTTTAATGCCACAAGGAATCGGTCTTTCTTGTGACCAACATAAACCGATTAAATACATGTTAAAATTTTGAATTTTCACCGACACTTATCGGTTTATATATATTCATATGTGACCCGATTCTAGCTTGAAAAACATACAAGAAAAATAGCTTGAACAATCGGTTTATGTTGACATATCGAGTAGACCGATTGTTGGCATGTCAGGCTAGAATTATCGAGCAACACATAATTATAATTAAAACTTTAAGTGGATTAAGTTCAACACAAAGATCATCCAAAATACAAACCTTAAAAGAGTGTTAAGAACTTAAAACAACCACAAGTCTTATAAACCTAAACTTTTAATATCTAAAACTTAAACGTAAAAACTTAAAGAGCAGGAGCACCAAAGCAAGACACCACCTGGGAGCATTTGCAAGACCATCGGCGGGAACACCAGCACCAAAGCATCACCAAAGATCAACACCATCGGGAGAGCAGCAGCTTGTGCTTGAGCCATTTCTTCCCACATACCTTGCATTTCTCAATGGAGCTCCCTCTCAGCTGAAATCATGTTCCTCCTCATCCTAGTGAACCTCATGACCTCATCAAGCTCCTCCAGTGCAAGCTTGTTAATCAATGCGAGGGCTTGTTCAAGATGGGTCTCACGCCCATAGGCAAACTCATAGAGGCTTCTTTCTGGCACTCTTTGTCGTTTCCTAAGAATGTCCTCCAAGGTGAGCTCTCGATAGTAAAACGCTAGGTGTCCGAAGTCCATATCTATATAAAACAAACAAAAAAAAAAAAAAAAAAACTAGTTAAGAATCGGTACATAATTAAACATATGTATTCCGATTCTGACTACAAAAACATACATGAGTGTGAAAAATTAGTAATCGGTTTATGTGGTACATATATAAAATCCAATTATGAAAAGGAATCTGAAGAGACAAACATAATCAGTAAATTATCAGGCACATAAAACCCGATTATGTGATTGCATAATTAAAAGAAAAATGTATCCAGAATCGTATTATTATAAAGCACTTATAAACCGATTCTGGTGATGTATATTTCGTTTCTAAGCCTATAATCGGTTGATGTTAACCGATTATTGTGCATGCTCTTCATGGACGGAGAACAAAACCCAGAGTCGGTTTATTCGATATGTCAACATAAACCGATTCTGGGAATAATCAGAGATTTTGATTTTCGAAAATTGAAGATTTAAACATGTAAATCAATGAAGAAATGCAAATCATAGAATGGGTTGACGGAGATTTACCTTTTTCTTGGTTGGATCGAAGATTCGTTGGAGAAGAGGATGAAGATTTTTTTTTATTAAGGTTTTGAGAATTTGGAAAGATTAGGAAGAAAATAGAAAGTTTTTTAGGTTTAGGTTTTTTTGTTTTTGGATTTACTGAAAATGGAAAGATTACTACTTATATGAGATTGTTTTAGGAATTAATGTGGGGGTAAATTAGTATTTTTTAGAAGTTTGGGTGCCCAGAGTAATTTGGTGGTGTGGGAAGGAAAAATTGATAGGCCCCAATTAAGTGGTATAGGCCCCAATTTAGCCAGGTTACTGTGCTTGGGGAATTTGCATCACATTTGGAAACAGGAACTTCAATGAAAAATATTAGCATAGTCTAATCGTCGACCACTTCGTCTGAAAATTGTATTGTTGTTTTGTATTCTCTACACCCACCCTATCCTAACGAGCAAGTTGAAAAACTCAAGCACCTTATTCACTTTGTCACCCATATTCATATTATTCAAATAATAAGTAGGTGAAATTGTAAGATTTTCAAGTAGGAATATGATCTGCTGGAACAAAATATTGATTCACATTTTATCATCTGACAATTTTCGAATCGAATAGGAATATGACATGATACCAACAATATGCTAATAAGAATAACATAAACCAGTATATCTTTCATAAATCAATCATGTACATGTAACATTCGAATGTGGTTTTAAGTTGAAGCTTTTCTTTTTTTTACTAAAAGAAAGAAGTTTGGGAAGAACACAATTGTTAACCATGGGCGTGCAATTGTGTGAATTTTTGTCAACTTATAGTAGGTTTAAACCACACTTCCTTATGGTTATGACTCAAGTGGGTTATGCATTTCTCTACTTCATAGCTGAAGCTTCCTTCAACCATGGATTGAATCCTTATGTTTACATTACTTATCGCCACATTGTGTCTGGTTTTGCCGTATAGCCTTTCGCTTATTTTCTGGAAAGGTAATATTGAATATTAGCTAACATCAATTTTTTGGAATTATCCGTGAACAAGTCTGAACAGTTTCCTCGGTTAATGCAAATTTTCTCTGCTTTTTCAGAAAAGTAAGACCCAAGCTGACACTGGCATTGTTTGCCGAGATATTTGTTCTTTCCCTCCTCGGGTAAGCTAGGCTGCATATATATGGAGACTAAGTTAAGCCCTATGAGTTTCTACCAAAACTTGATATGATGAATTGAAAGTAACTGAAAGAATTGTTATCTTACAGGGTTAGCTTAACTCTGAACATGTACTTTGCAAGCTTGAAATATACATCTCCAACCTTCCTCGCTTCTATGGTCAACACGATTGCTTCTCTGACTCTTATCATTGCAGTTGTCCTGAGGTGGGGATGTATAATAACTAGTCATAAAATTCTGAACAAACGTTCTTTCTCTGGTGCACTCATCTCAAATACATTTTTTCTTCTAAAATTTCATCTTATGTGTAGGTTGGAAGTTATTGATATCAAGAGCATCCGTGGAGTGGCAAAAGTTCTTGGGACCGTAGTTTCCTTGGCCGGTGTCATGACCATGACATTATATAGAGGACCTGCAGTAAAAAATCTATAGAGTGCTATAATCCACATTGGAGGAAATAGTATGGTTCAAGAAAATTGGTTGAAGGGTTCAGTCTGTTGGAAAATTTGGGTAAAAACAGTGGATGAAATAAACACAAAAGAAATTGTTGTACTCTTGACTTTCAAGGCTCGAATAGATTTCTTTTAGACGATTATTTCTACCCTCCCAATATCAATTGGCGATTGCAACAGGTATGCGAAATAATGCCTTCAGGATACAATGAAATCCCTACAACAGAGAAATTGGATTCAAGGTTTGCACCCCTTGACCCAATCAAGAACACACTAGAAAAGTTTCTGATGATGCTTTAGAAAGAGAGAAAACAGATTGAATTGATTGTTTTTAGAATGGGAGAATACCTTCACTACTTATAGGGATATTCATGCCTATTTGAGATGCCTCTTCACTTCCAAAAGACACATAAGGTGTCTATTGGGAATGGTTATCTTTTATGAACCATCACACCTATTAAAGGTGTCTCTTCATCTCCAACTAACATCCATTGTGTTTATCCAACACATAACACTTCCCCGTCATAGCGGCAAACCAAAACAAAAAACCATTTTATTTTCTAAGATATTGAAAATATCCAACAATCTCCCCCTATTTTCAATAACCAAAAACATGAAAATAAAAATAAAACAAAACTTTTAAATCAGAGTGGCTGCATCACACAAGTGACTGCCTACGTACCCGAGTGGGATCAAGCCAACGTAGTTCAAGCTAAATTGAGACTAAGCATCATCGTTGAAATCAACACATAAATGATAGGTATCTTTTGGATTTGAACCATCACTTAGTGTAAGAAACTCAAAGCCTTATCGAGATTCTATGGTGAAACCAGTCTTGAACCAAGTATCCCTTATGATAAAACCTGAGTCTCCACACATATTGATTTCATAAATCATGTGTTCTGTAGCCAAGCACGTTAATGGCCATGTGCTTATATCCTTGATTCGTGAGTCTTCTTTAGAGAACGGTCTTCTTCTCTTAGGAAACGGCCTGATTTCCATACTCATATAGGTAAGTCTCGAAGGTGTTTCTACGAGACACCTTGTGATAAAAGTTAGACTTATTAAGGATTTATATCCATCCTATTTTCTTGCAGAAACCAGCACTAATTAGAAATGGGAAGTTTTATATTAGTGCTCCATAATCTCTATCCATAACTTGTTGGTACCACATTGAACCTTGTTTATCTTTTTCAAAACATAGGTTGGGTTTCTGCTATGGGAGATCAACCTTCCTTCACAGACCTTAGTCCCATTTCTTTATACTTCATTGAAAACATTTCTTTTGGGAGACTCTCCATGAATAGTCTTCCAAGTTCTTCCCCGTTTCAATGGTTAACTGCAATTACTCCTTTATTGAGTAATTGTCTTACCAAAATCAATGTCTAAGACTTGTATGTCTTGACTTTTCATTATAAGTCTTGTTAAAGACGTTATAGATCATAGCCTGAGTCCCAAATAATCAAGACAGCTTGAAATGACTTCTTCAAAAATGGGATCTCTACAAGTTAGGCTCTAAGCCATTCTTCCTCATTAATTGCATCCATTTATGCAATCAATTTTGACAACATTATTATAATTGTTCCTATTTAATTTTACAAAATAATTGTAACTTCTCTAGTGATCCTAATTAACATTTACGGTTAATTCACAAGAAGTCATTATAGACTTGCATACACTAGAGGCATAGAAAATTTGTAGGCAACTTACTTGCTATTTCAACAAGCATATTATTACGATGAGTAACTCCTCTACTCATGCCCAATCTTCTACAAATTTATACCCAAAACATAGACAATGTCTATTTAACATTTTACATTATGTAATGCAAATGTTCACAATTTATGCATCGATAATATCGTAACACCTCATAGTTGGATATTTGGTCGCGCGCCCAATCTTCCAATACGTTACATATTCACCGGTGTTCCATTCCTTTTGATGTCACTTAAGACATGCCAATTTCCAAGTTTTGGAACCATACAATTCTTATTGCAAGAATTATTCCCATTCCGTAAAATTGTTGCCTCAACAATTGTCCGCGAATTCCCAATGACTAGAAAAATTTATATGACATTATCATATAAAATCTTTCCCATCCATTTCATGGCATATCCAGTAAAATTGTTATTTCAATCTTACGGTACTAAAGAACATACTCATCTGAAATTCTTTACATCTGCGCATAAAAATGGGGACCGGTGCAACACTGTATCTTAAAGATACACACATTTCATGACCAATATCAATTTCATGAAGCTATATTGCTAACACAGCCACTGCTTTACATCCTTGCAGTTCTAACGCGAATGTTATAACATTAAAGAAACTAGCATTAATAGGGAACCGACCTTGTTAAATGCATTTATTAAACCTGACTATCATCAAGTAAGTAAACCATATCGCAAGAAAAAGGAGATCCCCAACTTTCCGGTGATCCAGAATAGATTTTCTATAATCAACGGAGAATCATAATATATGTCCGTAAGTGCTACCATCACCTGGTACAAGGTTCTATGGGCAAAAATCGGATTAGAGAAAATCAACATCTCTGTTTCCAACTCACACATAATTCCAAAAATAAGGAATTCCTCAAATCCGATATACTGATACGTATAGTTACAAACTCCGGATTTGGATGTCGGTCACTAATGGTGGTTACAGAATACACCAGTACTCTTCATTATAATATGAACCGTAATCACATAATTGCATACTCAAACAATGTCATGAATTGATATCGCTTAATATATTCGAAAGTTAAGTTTTATACTAACGGTTTTCCTTGCCGCTTGCATATCGACCAGATCACTGGAAGGATCACCATTTCATGAATCCAAATATTCATGCTAAATCTTCAAATCCCATATGGATTTGGCTCTCACTTGGCAGATTTGTTTGTGCGTCGTCCACCCGTCAACGAATCACTGGGAAGATATCCACATAGCTAGACCAGAAATTCTCTCGACTCTCGATTAGGAATTTTCTAATCGTGTCAGATGTATAGCGTTGACATGGCTGATACGTTCTCTGTAATCTTCCCATTTTCTTCTACTAGTCACAAAACAAGATTAAACTGATTATTCAGAATACTCATGAATTAATAATATTAGTATTAATAACTCGAAAGGGAAGAAAAGAGAGTTAATGAAGAAATAGGATAAGTGTCAGAAATCTCCAAATATCCTCGTCTGTACACGCGTCCAACCATATATTTGGATCACCACCAAATATTTTGAAATATTGTGAACTGATTCCAAGGATTTACACTTGTTAAAATCAACTAGCAAAACAACCCCATTCACAATGTCTTAATCACAACATCCGTGAATGTCCGTTTGTTTCAGAAAAACAACCATTGAAACAATCCTGATGTTTACTACTGTTCCATCCTCCATTATCCAAAACTAATCGTCTAAAACTGTTGGAAAATTTGGGTAAAAACAGTGGATGAAATAAACACAAAAGAAATTGTTGTACTCTTGACTTTCAAGGCTCGAATAGATTTCTTTTAGACGACTATTTCTACCCTCCCAATATCAATTGGCGATTGCAACAGGTATGCGAAATAATGCCTTCAGGATACAACGAAAGCCCTACAACAGAGAAATTGGATTCAAGGTTTGCACCCCTTGACCCAATCAAGAACACACTAGAAAAGTTTCTGATGATGCTTTAGAAAGAGAGAAAACAGATTGAATTGATTGTTTTTAGAATGGGAGAATACCTTCACTACTTATAGGGATATTCATGCCTATTGGAGATGCCTCTTCACTTCCAAAAGACACATAAGGTGTCTATTGGGAATGGTTGTCTTTTATGAACCATCACACCTATTAAAGGTGTCTCTTCATCTCCAACTAACATCCATTATGTTTATCCAACACGTAACACTTCCCGTCATAGTGGCAAACAAAAACAAAAAACCATTTTATTTTCTAAGATATTGAAAATATCCAACACAGTCCTTGTTGTTGCTAGCTGCATAACATGGTCCATGTGGTACATCATGCAGGTTTTAATCCACCAGAAACTGGATCACCTTTAGCTTTTCAATGCTTTCTCTAGTAACCATTCCTGATCATTCTTTTGATGCTTTTTTTTCTTCCTGAATATGGGGCATACACTAATGTTACAAAATGAAAATTGTAGGCCATTACATTGAAAAGATACCCAGCACCACTTTCATTGACAACATGGATGAGCTTTGTTGGTGCTGCGCAATCAGCTGCCTTCACTGTGATTGTACAGCATAAACCAAAACCATGGGCTGTTGGCTTTAACATAGACTTATGGGCTATCATCTATTCTGTAAGAAAATTTTACGTGTTTCCTCCATTATGGGGTTCACCAAATTGCGATATGACTAAAAATATGGATGATACATGGCAGGGAGTGGTGTGCTCTGGCTTAATAGTTTTCATCCAACTATGGTGCACTGAAAAGAAGGGTCCAGTTTTTGTTACTATGTTCAATCCTGTTTCAACAGTATTGGTGGCAATTTTGGCATATTTTATTTTAGGTGAAAGACTGTATATGGGAAGGTAAGTCAAAGTTGTATCCTGTTATACATGCAGGCATGCTTTTTGGTACATTTTACTGTAAAAATTGTGTCATTTGTTAAACATTTATTCTCTTTGAATTTTCGTAGCATCATAGGAGGAGTTAGTCATTTTTGGTCTCTACATTGTGTTGTGGGGTTAAGAAGGGGATAAAGAACTTCAAACCGAGCTTCATGCACCCTCCAGTTCGAGTGATGAAGAACAAAAGGAAACAAAGATACAAATTTCTTCAATGGAGATGGTGAAATCTGAAGAAAATCCTAAAAGTGATGCAAATACATAGTTGCAAAGTTCCCTTTCCACACTTGAGCTAGCTTTACCAAGATTTCCACAAACTTGACCGAGGCGCATTCTAGATTAACTTTCCTTTCCCATATGCGGATGTAACCAAGTTATATATCAATCAAATTGAAGAATCTATAATTGGTTTCAGATGCCCCGTGATTTACATAATATTGAAGAATGAAAAGCAGTACTACTATAATATGAAGTATTCTTCCATCCAATGGGTCATAGACTCATCGTGATGGTGCTCCCTCTCCCTTTTCACTTTCTGACTGTAAACCACATTAGACTTATTTAAAACTAAAAAATTCCGAATGATCATGCTTGAATGCACTTCTCAAACCACAAATGATAATAAATAATCCCTGTAACTTAGAGCGAGTGTTGAGCTCGGTCCTTAATGTCTGCTCGAACTTTACATGTTAGAGAGGACTTCTGCGAGAGTTATACCAGAGCTGTGGCATTGGTCCCTCACGAAGTGCCAAAACCACCTGTCATGATAATACTTTTTTTTACTCGGTCAATAAAATAGATATAACGAAAACTGTACAGGACTAGATTAAACTAGCGCTAGCCGTTAGGCCACCACTAGAATAATCTACTTAAAGCGAAAATAAACATTTCCAGGCCACTCAACATAGTGGAGAAAGCCTGGCCTACCCTCATAAAACTCAAAAATATCTTCAGCCAACAAACATGCTTGTTTGGCCAAAGCATCAGCTGAAAAATTAACTTCCCTATAATTATGAACATAACGAATATTATCATAGAAATTCTTCGCGATCCTCCACTTCGTAACTAGCTGCCAGGGCAACTCATCCTTCTGAAAGGCTTGAATGCAACTCATCGAGTCCGAACGAATGCAAAGGTTTTTGAGATTCCACCTTTTTGCCAGCATCGCTCCATAAATAACAGCACAAACTTCTGCAAAATAGTTGGTTTGAAAACCAAGACCAACAGAAAGAACTCCAAGGATAGCTGAATTAGCGTCTCTAAAAGTGATACCAGCTCCAGCTTGGCCCGGGTTTCCTTGAGAAGCACCATCACAACAAATCATTATCTCACCAGGATCAGGAGGAAACCAACTAACCTCTTTTGGTGTTGAAATCTTGCTCGATCTATGTTGCACCCTGAAATAATTCAAGATGCGGAGATCTTCTTGCGTATTATACATATGGCCCTTCATTCTAATAGAGTTATCCCGAATAACCTGATAGACTCTTCCTTTAAAACCTAGCCAATGCATCTTAAAATCCTCAAAATACACCTTATTGCGCATCTTCCACAATTCCGTGACAATTGCCAGATTAGCAACTAGCCACAAATCTTTTATCATCCTACTACGGCCTTTGGCAGCCTTGTAAGAGTTTACCAAATCTTCATTGGGTTGCAGATTAAAGATTGAAGCCGCCCAAGCCCAAATTCTCTTAGCAACTCTGCAATGCCAAGTTATATGGCTCATAGTCTCATTATTCTTCCTACACAGGTGGCAAATCGTAGGCATACTCCTACCAGTCTTCTTGATAATATTATCTTCATTTGCACAACATTGTTTCGCCCAGATTTTCCAATATTGCACACTCAAAGTAGGATGAACAACTTGCCTAGTGAACAGCGTTGCAATAGGCAAAACTTCAGCTGGCACCTTAATAGCTGCCTTTGCAGATTTGACTGAAAAAACTCCTTTGCTATCCAAATCCCATATTTTGTAATCATCCCCACCAGCAATAAGAGGTAAATTATCAACATCAATATTGCAACGAATCATCAAATCCCTCAATTGAGGGGGAATGGCCCAAGCACCATCAACAATAATATCACTCACCTTTGCCGTGTAATCATTTGGCCCTTTGGAGAAGAGACCAAGCCGCTTCGCAATTGAAAAATCTCCACACCAATTATCAAAAAATAAGGAAGTATTAGCACCGGTTCCTATAATTGATCGAGTGTGAGTTTGCACGAAGTTGTAAACCAATCTGATCCCTGGAAAAACCGAGGAGCCCAATTTGTAATTAATCAAGTTGCCATTAATCTTGAAGTATTTCGCCCTCAAGAATCTGGCCCAAATCTTGTCTGAATCTCGAATAGAAATCCACAACTTCATCAGCATAGCCCTATTAACATCCAACAACTTCTTAAGGCCTAGGCCACCTTCACGCCTTGAGCAACACAAATCATCATATAGAACCGTAAAGAATTTACGTTTCTCAGCATCTCCAGACCATAGAAAATTTCTAATGGCCCTCTCAACCTGCTAAATAACCGTGCATGGCCATTTATAGACAGCCATGGAATGAAGCACATAGCTAGATATCACTGATCTAATCAAAACAAGTCTGGCCTGGAATGATAAAAGCTTACCTTTCCATCCGGCCAACTTGTCCATAATTTTATCCACCACTTGTCGGACATGAATGTGACGAACAATACCAGGCTTCAATTGAATTCCCAAGTATTTATCCGGAAAAAAAGCTCTTTCCATTCCCAAATAGTTTGCTATAGCAATAGCACGAGAGCCAGTGCCACCTCCATAATAAAACTTACTTTTGGCATAACTAACATATTGGCCAGAAGCACGTTGATACATTCCTAGCATATTCTTCAAATTTTGCAAACTATGAAGATTACCTCTACAGAAAATAAGAATATCATCTACGAAAAGTAGATGTGTAGGAGCCACACCTTTCTTGCTAACCATAGCATGCATACTTCGCCTTGCAAATAATTTTGAGAGATTGCGACTTAAAACATCTTCAATAAGAACAAAAATCAAAGGTGAAAGAGGATCACCTTGGCGCAAACCTCTAGAGATGCTAAAGAAACCTTCAGGGCTGCCATTGATCATTATGGAAATCCGGGCCGAATTCAGAATACTAAGGATCCAAGAACACCAATTTTCGGAGAAACCATAATGCCTAAAAACTTAAGTGATGAACTCCCAACTCACCGTGTCAAAAGCTTGCGCAATATCCAGTTTGAGGCCAACATTACCATGTTTCCTTTCCGTGCTAATCTCATTGATCAACTCAGACGCCAAAGCTATGTTTTCGTGGATATTTCTGCCCTTCATAAAAGCTACTTGCTCTTCAGAAATCAACTTGTTAAGCACCGTACCAAGCCTGGTAGCCAATATCTTTGTGATGATTTTGAAGAAAAAATTACTCAAACCAATTGGCCGATAATCCTTGATAGCATCAGATTTGTTATTTTTTGGAATGAGAACAATAAAACTTGAATTAATACCATTGGGAATTTTACGCATGGCCCAACAATTTGCAATGGCATTAAAAAGATCTTTGGAAATAATGTTCCAGCATTTACGATAGAAAGAACCTGTAAAACCATCAGGCCCAGGCGCAGAGTCCGCTCCCAAATCAAAAACAGCCTCCTTAACCTCTTCCAGAGATGGAATAGCGTCCATGAAAGCACTCTCAGCGGCATCTATGCTCTCATGCTCAATATCAAACAGCCTTGGGTCAATACTAACATCACCACCATTGAATTTTGCTTGATAATGATTTACAATGTAGTCCTTTATCTCATCCTGCAAAAACAAAGTAGCATTAGTAGTTTTAAGCTCTGAAATCGTATTTTGACTCCTCCTCATACGAATGCTATTATGAAAAAATCGGGTATTCTGGTCACCATCCTCCAACCAAGTCACACGCGACTTCATTTTTAGCATAACTGCCAACTCCGTTCTCACATCATCAACAGCTTTTTTAGCATCCGTCACCTTCACAAATTGCAACTCACTACCGTGATCAAAATCCAAGATATCATTCTCAGCTTCAAGTTTTAGCTCAGCTTGCTTCAACCGAAATTGAACATCCCCAAAAACAACTCTATTCCAAATCTTCAACGCCTCTTTCAACCTTTTTAATTTAGCCGTGAACACAAAAGGAGGCGCACCATTAAGTTGTATATTCCAATTATCCTCAACCATCTTCATGAAACTTGGATGAGACAACCACATCTTCTGAATTCTAAAAGGAGCCCTAGTCGGTCTAGGATTTTCAAAAGCAAACCCAACAAGGGGAGAATGATCTGAGCAAATTCTAGGCAAAGCCTTACACCTCCAGTTTTCATATTTGTAGAGCCAAGCATCATTTACAAGCGCTCTATCATGCTTCGAGACGATTCTATCATTACCACTTCGACAATTGGTCCAAGTATATTTTTTCCCAATAGCATCAGCTTCAACCAGCCCATTGTCCGAAATCCAACTTCTAAACTCATTCACATAAATTTCCTTGATTGGCCTGCCACCCTTCTTCTCGTCTAGTCGTAAGATGCAATTAAAATCCCCTAACACCAACCACGGAATAGATATAAAACCTAGCCCCAACTGACGCCAAAGTCTTCTTCTTGCAACCGGATCAAAAGAAGCATGCACTGCCGTGATGAAATCTCCAGCAAAATTCAAAGTAATTGCCTGCTTTGAAGAGGAAAAAACATCCGGCCTTGCCAAGGAATTCCTCCACAAAACCCAAAGATTACCCTTTTCTCCATCAGCTTCATTTGTGATAACCTCTTCACTAAAATTCACTAAATTCAAATTCCTAACAAAACGAGGAGTGCAAAAAACATGCGGTCCTGCAATACAAATTATGTCAGGATTATGCAAGTGGTAAAGCTCAGTCAACTTGGCCCTTGCACCATCCTTAGCCAAGCCTTGAGCATTCCAATAAAAGACACGCATTAAGAAACTGATAAATTAGAAGGGCTTGCTGAACCCTTTTCATCATCTTTGCGAGTCCTACTTCTACCTCTTCTACCAATTTGACCTTCATCTTCATTTGGTTTAGAAACCGTTTGAGTAGGCTTCTTCTTAGGCGCAATTTTCACACCCTTATCGCCCTTCTTGGCTAATGCATCTAACTTCTTTTTCTCAGCCTTTTCTTTCTTCAAGCGGTCTTCCTCATCTTTAGCCGCATCCCAATCTAGTTTTGCAGCCTCAATCTCCACCATTCCAGTAGATATTGTTGTTGCCAAAGGATCATCTTGAGAATCAATAAAAACGTCTTCATCAGTCTCATCAGTTCCAGTCTCAAACATATTTGAAGTCTCAAGAGGCTTCGGAATGTTGGCCTGGGCATTACTTCTAGCTGTTCTAGTAGGGGAACTAAAACCATCTTCACCAACTGGTTCGATAACGTAGCTTGTAGGTAGAACACCTATTGCAATAGTTTCAATATGACCGACGCCTCCATCTTGCGCTTGTTCCTCAGTATGCTGCGGCTCAACATGTAGCTCCTCATAATGCAGCCCAATATGTTGCGCCTCAGCTTGGTGCTTCTCAGCTTGCAACTCAGCCTCAGCTTGATTTTTCCGCTCCACAATTTGTCTTCGCATACTTTGTAACTTAGCCAAAGCCACATCCTGTTCATGCTTAGCTAAATCTGCAGCTTTAGCCATTTCCGTAGCTATTCTCTTTTGTTCATCATAATGAGCATAAAGCTCTTGTTCTTCCTTGTCCAAGTCAATAGCATCTGATGTAGTGTCATTATGCGATGACTCAGGTGCCAAAACATTACTTGGGGAAAGAATAGATTGAGCTTCTGAGTTTCCAGGTTGTATAACCTCATCATTACGTACCGTATTGTCATCCGCCACACTAGTTGACGGACTTGGAATAATTGTATGAGTGCCAGCAAAAGTAACGCCACCAATCATTAATCCCTCCGGCTTCTCAATTCCTTTGCCCCCATCCTTGCCATCTCCTTTGTCAGGCGAATCATTAGAGTTGCCATCCCCTTTGCCATCTCCTTTACCATTCGGATTTTCCGCATCATCCCCTTTGCCGTTTGGCTTATTTTTATCATATGTTCTAAGATTCCAATATCTTAGCTCATCCATCTCGGCTTGAAGGGCCTTCCACTTCTCTTCATCATCTTCGACATCTTGTTGCCTCTTTAATTCATTGTATTTTTTAGTTCTACAATGATCTTCAACATGTCCAATTGATTTGCAATAGGCACAAAAATCTGGCATGTTCAAAATTTCATACTCAAGGTAAAAACCATCAGGTTGATCTTCATCATCAATGACAATTTTATTGAGCGGCTTTGAAAAATCTATATCAATAAGAACCGCAGCAAAATAGCCATATTCATGTCTTAGAGTTCTCGGATCAACAGCGACAGGCTTGCCAAGACCTCGAGCAATCCTAAAAAGAATTTCTTCCTCCCAATATTCGAGACGGAGCTTCTTAAAACGCACCCAAACCGCTGCTCTCTTGATCGTTTCCACCTCCGGATTAAACATAGGTGTCCATGGAAACACCTTTAAGTGCTGTTCCTTGATTTTCCACGGACCTTCATAGCTTATTCTCTTCCGATCAGCTTCATTGAACAATTTAATAACAAAATAACCTTTAACCCAGGGAATAAATTGAACCTGACCTGATAGCTTCCATTGATTGCATAAGTTTTGTTTAACCTCATCAAAAGTTTGACCTAGGGTTTTAAAATCAAATCGGCCAACAAGGCTGAATTTCCATACTTCTTTTGATTTTGTAATCACATCTTTGGGAATTTTAACCACGATCTCACCTGTAGAAGATCGAACTGGAGGATGTGATAAAGAATCGGCATCAATACTGGACATCACATGGGTGCGCTTCTTAACTATATGTGCATAGGAACGATTTCCAGAAACCGTCCGTGGATTGCTAACACCATTAGGATTTCCAAGTTCAGCCGAATTAGGGTTTCCCGTTTTTGGCACATAAATTTGTCTTGGTTTTGATCTTGAACGATTTCTATTCCTAATAAAAAGCTGATTTGATCTAGCTAAATCACGTGATCTATCACCAAGATCAGGTGGGACGTTTTGATTTTGCGCCATGGATTGACGCAAAATCAGAGAAAAAAGAAGAACGTGAAAGAAAAAAGAAGAGAGAAAAAACCGGAGCTAGTCCGGCCAAACCCTAGGTTTTCGAATTTTTTTTTTTTTTTTTTACCTGTCATGATAATACATTGGCCAAAGCAGGGGAAGTATTAGGGGATATGTGAGGTTGCTCATTATCAGATCTGTAATACCTGCTTTTCCATAAAAAATGAAGGGTATTCTAAGTGAGTGGTAATGATGTCACAATTCATGAACATTTAAAGTGGTGCTAGGCGGAAGAGCTATTATCTGTTGTAGGCTTGTGGGTTAATATCTTATTCTTAAAGCTTAACTAGACAGTGATGGAAGAATATCTTTTACGTTTCTTATATTTATATATATTTGATATTTTATTTCTGTACAAATATATGCCAGGAAGTAATCAAGATAAGAACATGATGCTAACAACATGCAAAAGAATAATTAATCAAACTCTTCTGCAGTCATGTAACATGTATATGCATCAACGAAATACATGTATTACTGTATCTTTTCCAGTTAGGCGCAACCAAAACAGGAGACGTTTGGAATTGACATTTAGATCGAGAGATCACGAATGGCAGATAAGTTATGTGTACTTTGGCGAACTTATTGTAGGAAATTCAAACCACACCTTCTAATGGTTCTCGCTCACATGTGTTTTACATTTCTCTATTTCATAACTCAAGTCGCTTTCAATCATGGAATGAATCCTCATGTTTATGTTACTTATCGGCATGTTGTATCTGGTTTAGCTGTGCTGCCTTTCGCCTATTTCCTAGAAAGGTATTAAATTCGAAATTATGCACGTATTAAATTTACTCATAGTTGTTTTTCTGAAACTTTTTTCCTTGCAGGAACGTAAGGCCAAAGTTGACATTAGCATTGTTTGCTGAGATATTTGCACTATCACTTATCGGGTAGGGCAACGGTTACTGAATTAAGAAGTTTCCGTGAATTCAGTTAATTTCTTGATTTAATGGTTAAAACCAAGTTTCTTTCATGATTACAGGATCTGTTTAACTCTGAATATGTACTTTATTAGCATGAAATATACCTCTCCAACTTTCATTGCGGCGATGATCAACACAGTTGCTTCTTTGACTCTTGTAATTGCAGTTGTCCTGAGGTGGGTACACATTATCAAAGACCCATACAAAATCTTTCTTCTTAACTCCATACTTTTAACTTGTACTTCCTATATGTATGTCAAATGAAGGTTAGAAGTTCTTGACATAAGAAGCAGCCGAGGGATGGCAAAAATTCTTGGAACCTCAGTTTCCTTCGCTGGTGTACTGATCGTGACATTGTTCAAAGGACCTGCAATTAGAAACTTATGGGGTGCTGTAATTCGTATTGAAAAGAACAGTGTCGAGCATGAGAATTGGTTGAAGGGATCACTCCTTGCTGTTTCTAGCTGCGTAACATGGTCTATTTGGTACATCATGCAGGTATTTAGACTAAAGTTAACACAATAGATATGAAGCAACCTAGGGCGTGCTAATGATGCATTCAAGATAACACTGCAGGCCGTTACATTGAAGAAATACCCTGCACAACTTTCATTAACGGCATGGATGAGTATTCTTGGTGCAGCACAATCAGCAGTCTTAACAGCATTTGTAGAACATAGACCTAAAGCATGGGCAATTGGAATAAATGTGTAACTTTGGGCTATCAATTACGCTGTAAGGAGTTGATGGATTCAGAACAAAGTTGAAGTGCCACACTTCCAAATATTCTTGAACTCTAAATTATGAATGGTTCCATGGCAGGGAGTGGTTTGTGTTAGCTCATCATCAGGAACGTGACATTCACGGGTCTTGTATTTTAGGAAATAGTGTTTTAGACATTGTTAAGAACGTGACATTCATTCTTGAGACATTGTTAAGTATCGTTGTTTCTCTTCTCTTCTTCTAACTTACCCTAAATCTAAACAGTTTCAACTTGGTATCAGCTAGGTTTAGGTCCTCTTCAAACCCTATTTTATCAATTCTCAAAACCAAACAATGTCTACTGCAGCTTCTACAACTCAAGCAATCATTGATTCAACCTCTCCTTCTCTACTTTCAACAATGGCCTCTGCCCAATTCTCTCAACCACATCATATCATCACTGTTAAATTAGATGAAAATAACTATTCTTTGTGGCGAGCTCAGTTTTTGCCGTATCTTCAAGGTTACGATATTGATGGTTATGTTCTTTGGTACGAAACCCTGCCCAGCATCTCCTGTTGATAATGCAGCTCCTACTCCGGCGTTTCTTTCATGGATAAAACAGGATAAAATCCTGGTAAGTTGGTTGTTTTCTTCTCTTACACCTGCTGTTTTCCGTCATGTTCATCGTCTTACAACTTCAAAAGCAATATGGGACTCTCTTGAAGCTCTATATGCCTCTAAATCTGATGTTCAAATTCATCATCTTCACTGTGAGCTACGTGCTCTTAAGAAGGGTTCAAAGACCATGCGCGAATATATCAATTATGCTCGAGACTTGGTGGATACTCTTGCAGCTGCCAATACAACGGTTACCGACAAGGAATTTCGTCACTGTCTTCTTGCTGGTCTTGACAGTTCATACGATGCTATTGTTACATCCTTGACTACCACGATGGGTTCTCTAACTGTGGAAGATTTTCTTACTTTTCTTCTAACTTTTGAGTTACGTATGGAGCATCAGGACAAAGCATTGCATACTCAACCTGTTGCTAATATTGCTGCTCCATCCCGTGGTGCTTATTCAAGTTCGTCTCGTTTCACTGGAAGCTACAGTTCTGGCCCAAATCCGTCTGCGTACTCATCACCTCGGCCCAACAGTGCAACAACCTTTGCTCGGCCCAACTCTCCAGCGAACAATCCACAGCACCCGTCCAGGTTCCCAAACTGCAACAATCGTTCTTCAACTTTTCAACCTCAACGCAACCGTTCTGAACTCAAGTGTCAGCTCTATGACCGACCGAATCATGAAGCCACTGATTGTTGGAATAGATTTGATCGAAGTTTTCGACCTCCGCGCCGTCAACCACCAGCTTCCACACTGCGTGCATATACTGCTCAAACTGGATTATTGCAAACTCCTCCTTGGACTCCTGACAGTGGTGCTACCGATCATATAACCAATGATCTTTCTCGTCTTCAGTTTCCAACTGAGTATACTGGGCCTGATCAAATACAGATGGGTAATGGTTCTTCTATACCAATTTCTAGTGTTGGTTCATCTATTTTGGGGACTCCCAATCGTAAGTTGCAGCTTCGTAATGTTCTTTTTGCACCCAAAATTTCTCATAATCTCTTATTTGTTTCTCGTTTTACTACCGATAATGATGTCTTATTTGAATTTCATCCAAAATTTTTTCTTGTGAAGGAACGATGTACCGGGAAGGTCCTTCTTCGTGGCAGTAGAAAGGGTGGTCTTTATCAACTCGATGTCTCGTCTGAATTTCCTAAAGCTTGCATCGGGGAACGTGCTAGTTTCCAAGACTGGCATGCTAGAATGGGACATCCAATGATGTGCACAGTTCGAAAAGTTATTTCTCAGTTTTCTCTTCCAGTTTCAAACCAAACTATTAGTTTTTGCTCATCTTGTCATGAGCATAGGAGTCATAAGCTACCTTTTAAATCCAGTACAACTGTTTATTTGAATCCATTAGATTTAATTGTCTCGGATGTATGGGGACCCTCTCATATTTTATCTAATGAAGGTTACAAATATTATGTCATATTTATTGACGCGTATAGTCGTTTTACTTGGATGTTTCCTATGTCTCAGAGAATCGATGTTTTCTCTATATTCTTTTGGTTTCAAAAACATGTTGAAAATCTTTTTAATCGAAAGATAAAAAAATTCAGGTCGACAATGCAGTGAGTATCGCAAACTTACTCCGCATCTCCAGAAACTTGGAGTTTTTCATCGTTTTTCATGCCCACATACCTCTGAGCAAAATGGTTTGGTTGAACGTCGTCATCGTCATATTCGTGAAACTGGTCTTACAATTCTTAATATGGCTTCTATGCCGTCTTCATACTGGTATGATTCATTTTACACTGCTTGTTATTTAATGAATCGTGTCCCTTCGACTTCCGTTAATAATTTTTCTCCATATGAAGTTTTTTTTGGTATTTCACCTGATTACACTTTGCTTCGTGTATTTGGTTGTTTGTGTTTTCCTTATCTACGTCCGTATAGGTCTCACAAAATGGAACCTCTTTCCTCTCCTTGTGTTTTTATTGGTTATTGTCCATCTCATAAGGGTTATAAGTGTCTTCATATTTCAACGGGTCGAATATACGTTAGTCGTCATGTTGTTTTTGATGAGACCACCTTTCCCTTTGCGTCCACATTATCACCTTTCCTGGCATCGACTCCTTCACAGGTAACTCCATCTTTCCCTTTCTCTATTTCTTTACCTTTGGTTTCGTCTACTGGAACTTCTGTGAATTCTGTCCCATCACCTCGCATAGCTCCAGCATTGACGTCTTCACCTGCTCAGCTACCGCCTTCTTCATCCCCACTAAGGCAATCGTCACATTCTCAACAGCTGACAACGTGTCAGTCTTCACCAGCTCCTCGGTCAACATCAAATATGTTCCCTATTAATAATGCGGCTCCTCGGTCACCAGTTACTAATGATTGGTCTTCACCACCTGTCGTTGTTCAGTCTACACCACCTGTCAGTCCTCGGTCCTCAGCACCTGTTCCTACTCGGACTTCAGTGTCTGCCGGTGCTCAGCCTTCGCCGTCTTGTGATGTCCCAAGTTCTACGCATACGGTAGCAGACTTCGGTACTCCACCTTCCGATGTACTACCGACTGTTTCAACACATCCAATGGTGACACGAGCTAAGGATGGTATCTTTAAACCCAACTCCAAATATGCACTGGTATGTGATTCACTTTATGAACCTACTTGCATTTCTCAAGCGCATAAAGATCCAGACTGGCGTGTCTCCTCCGATGATGAGATAAATGCATTGATTCGAAATGGTACGTGGTCACTTGTACCATATGATCCATCTATGAATGTTATTGGATGTAAATGGGTTTTTCGTATCAAGCAAAATCCTGATGGTACAATTGCACGTCGTAAATCTCGCTTAGTTGCCAAAGGATACAATCAACAAGAAGGGATTGATTACTCTGAAACGTTTAGTCCGGTCGTTAAACCATGTACTATACGTATTATTCTTACGTTGGCTTTATCTTCCAATTGGCCTATTCATCAACTTGATGTACAAAATGCTTTCTTACATGGAGAACTTCAAGAAGAGGTGTACATGAAACAGCCTCCAGGCTATGTGGATTCTCGCTTCCCTACGCATGTTTCCAAATTACATCGTTCTCTTTATGGCCTTAAACAAGCTCCTCGTGCGTGGTACCACAGACTCAGTACCTTTTTACTGCAAATTGGGTTTATTACTTCGAAGTGTGACTCGTCATTGTTTATCTACAATGGAACTTATGGTACTATTTACTTGCTAGTCTACGTGGATGACATTATCGTTCTTTGGGTCCAATCCTGCAGTATTGCTTCTATTCTCACTCGTTTACAACAAGAATTTGCAATTAAATATCTTGGTTCTCTATCTTATTTTCTTGGAATTGAAGCGACTCGTACTTCTTCGGGTTTATTTCTTTCTCAACAACGTTATGCTCATGATCTTCTTATTCGGGCAAAAATGGATGGTGTCAAACCAATTAGTACTCCACTTAGTACTTCTGGTGATATTTCTTCTGATCGTAGCACTTTGTTAACTGATGCTACTGAATATCGTAGCATTGTTGGAGCATTGCAATATTTAACGTTTACTCGTCCAGATCTTGCATTCGCTGTTAATAAAGTTTGCCAATTTATGCATGCTCCTACCGAGTTTCACTGGAGTCTAGTTAAGCGTATTCTTCGTTATCTCAAGAGTACAAGTACTTTTGGTATACTTCTTCGGCCGTCTCCTTCTCTTCAATTGTCTTTCAGTGCATATACTGATTCTGATTGGGATGGTTCTCTTGATGATCGTCGTTCTACTAGTGGATATTGTGTTTACATAGGTGGAAATATTGTCTCTTGGAGTGCTAGGAAACAGAAAACAGTATCTCGTTCTAGTACTGAAGCTGAATATCGGGGTCTTGCTATTGCTACTGCTGAAATTATGTGGATTCAGTCACTCATTTCGGAGCTTCGTATTTCTACACGTTCTCCTCCTATATTGTGGTGTGACAACCTTGGTGCAACTTATCTCACATTTAATCCTATATTTCATGCACGGACAAAGCATATAGAAATCGACTACCATTTTGTTCGTGATCAAGTTGCTTCCAAACTTCTTGATGTTCGTTTTATATCATCTAAAGATCAAGTTGCAGATATATTCACAAAACCACTCTCTAGAGATCGGTTTTCTCTTTTAAGGTTCAAGCTAACGGTTCAAAATCACCCGTTACGCTTGCGGGAGGGTGTTAGCTCATCATCGGGAACGTGACATTCACGGGTCTTGTATTTTAGGAAATAGTGTTTTAGTTAGGAAATACTTCTTCCTTGCTGTTCAAGGAAATCTCTCTATATATATTTGTAACTTGTATAACGAACCGTGTGTGCAATAATAATATTAAGACATTGTTAAGTCTCGTTGTTTCTCTTCTCTTCTTCTAACTTACCCTAAATCTAAACAGTTTCAACTGTTTGCTCTGGTCTGATAATAGCCTATGGTGCACAGAGCAAAAAGGTCCAGTTTTTGTCAACATTAATGGTGGCAGTTGTGGAATACTTTATCGTCGGTGAAAGATTGTACACGGGAAGGTAATCAAAATCTTACGCCTTGTATATTAAGTTTCGGTTCAATTTTGATGTGTTCTTCTCTGAAATTTCCAGCATCATAGGGGGAGTAATAATCGTGGCTGGTCTCTACTTGGTTTTATGGAGCAAAGAAGGTGACAATGAACCTCAAACCGATTCTCAAGTACTAAGGCTGGGTCTAACCATAATCCAAGATTCAAGGTTTTCCTTGGATCCACGTCACCAAAATTCATGGCCGGGCGCAATGGGGATCCAATATTCCTTGCTGATACGAGGTTTGAAACTGCGCAGTACGCGTTTTGAAACTGCGTTTCATGGGGAAAGTCGAACACAGTGAAGACCCTAAATAATCCTTGAATCTGTTCAATCATTAATTCAAGTTCTCAAATCGACTGAACCCATCCAATAATTTTGTTTACTTCTTCGATTTACAGTTCAATCAAACCTTAATTCCCAAATTTACTTCTTAATCCCAAATACAAGACAAAGCCATAATTCTTCGATTCTGCAATTATGGTCCTTCTCAACAACTAAATCTACAAATCAGGTTCATACTCTTCTTCTTCACTACCAGTTCTTCAAAACCTAACCTTTAATCTCTTCTTAATCATCACGAATTCGAAACCCTAACCCATTTTATTTCTCAAACTCTAACTCTCGGCTTCCTCCAAATCCCAATCGATAGCAGCGACATCAATCTTCATCAAAAGCATCACGGTAAACAATTGATTCAATGGATTAGCTCTTAGCAGACGAACAGAGAAGTGGATGAGAAAAAGAATAAGAAAGAAGAACGAAGAAGAAAAATCTCTCTATCGGGTATCAACGAAAAATATGCAGTTTCACTCAGTGTGACACGTTGTTTGCAACCGCGTGCGGAAGAATAATTCCAAAAAATATTCGTTGATACGCGGTTAGAAACTGCGTGTGATGCTTTTCCCATACGCAGTTCCAAACTGCGTCCCTTGGATTATTCCAACTTGGATCCAAGCTAAACGCAGCACTCATTCTGGATCGTGTCCACTATTCACGAATTAACGACACTTCTAGCACTAGTAATCTTGGATCTTGGAGGCCATAAGATCCAGCCTAACGAATCTGAGCTATGATGAGCAAAAGGAAAGCAAGATGCAAATAACTTCTTAATGCAAAGGAAGGAAATATCCATACCACAACCTAATACATGAGGGAATCTATATTATAAGGGACAACGGTGTTTTACTACATCGACGGCTCTCTACAGTTTGGACACATAAAGGACGGTCCAGATCGAGCAGTTATTGTGGTTTGTGATTCTACATTTTGGGACAATGGTGTTTTTTCATTTGGACGGATATCTACATTTTGGGTAGATAAAGGAGGGTCAGGATTTATTTTCCAAAATTTGTAGTTTTTGTCTCTTACCCTGCCAAACACATAACTACGCGCGGCAAGCCCTAAAAAGAAAACCGTTCGGCTGACATATTGCCTTCGTTCTTACGTTTTTTACTCAGAATTTTGATTCTCAAGATAAGATATAGGAATAATTGAATGTCATTAATGCGAAACATACCGGTTAAAATTCATATGCAAAAGTTGTGATGGCATCAGTTACAATTGGATCTAAAATTGAAGACAATTTATCACAAATTACGGAGAGATGGAGTTGAAGCTATCGTTTCTTCTTATTTTTCATTTTGTCTGTTTCACGTTATAACTTAAGCTGTCATTTCTTCTTCTTCTAATTGAATCCTGGGTATGAATCTCTATCTCATTTTGGTTTTATATGAAATTAGACCATCTGAAATTAAGGTTCTCATGTCTTTCTCCCAATTTGTTAAACCCCATTTTCTCTGAAACAGGTTCGACAATCTTTCATTGCAGGATGTCTGGATTGTGGTGTGGTTTATTATTTTGCTATTTCTTTGGTTTAGTTATACTTTGCTACTTTTGTGATAGAAAGTCCCTAAATCGTTATATGTTGTATGCAAACAAATATATGGTCATAATGGTTGTTTTGATTATTTTTTTGGTTTATTACATAAAAATCCAGTGAGCTCTACTGATAACCACTTATGGGAACTCCAAGTGGAACGTATTGATACCCATTTAATCATGATGTGTATTAGTGAGTTCATGTTCACAATGCTGGGGCATGCGAGGTGGCTATTGCAGTAAGTGATTGCCCTGGAAGACTTGAGGCATATATGCAATGTTTAATATAATACAATATGCTTTTTTTTTCTTCTTATAGCTTATGTGTTGCTAACATCTGAGAACCTGATTAAGGGAATCATTTTAATTCTTAATCTTCTTACTATCACGACGACTTTTTTCAATCCTAAAACTCTTTGGTGAGCGTAATTTTCCGTGTAACCAAAATCTGTCTTTCCCATTTCTGTACCCGAAGGCATTCTGTAGAATTTGTGCACTTCTATTACCATTTATTATGGACTAACGGCTTATGTTGGTCGGCAACATTTGTGTGTATTGCATGAGTTCAGGGTTCAATCCTTAAATTCTTTGGTGAACGTAATTTGCCATGTAACCAAAATCCGTCTTTCCCGTTTCTGTACTCCAAAGGCATTGTGTAGAATTTGTGCACTTCTATTACCGTTTATCATGGACTAATGGTTGATGTTGGTCGGCAACATTTGTGTTATTGCATGAGTGTTTGTTTTAAGAGTTTAATATCTCAAAAATTTATCGGTTTTAGAGTGTATATTTTGGTTAACTTTATTAAGTGGATCTTTTATGGAGGAAAAGTGCAACTATGTAATGCGCTATGGTTTCAGGTGCTTTCTTTGTCTTATCAAGTCGTAAAGGAAAAGTACATTTATTTTGGTATAGAATGTGTTAGTGTTTCTTAAGTAGTTGATATTGTGGCCTAGAGCTACTTTATCAACTTGCACTAACGTATTTGTGTATGAGAGCATAATTGACAGTATTTGGAGTATTGGTGGTGGTGGCTCCAAGTGCGATAGACTTAGCTAGGTGGATAGTTCGGCACCCAACAGTTAAGAAAATCCAAATTGACTTCTAGATGGTTTTGCATTTGACTTCGTTCAAGACTTTGAATGTGTAAGGAAAAATCTTCGACATGAGCAGGCAACCCATTTTTCTTTCTCTAAAAATTGTTAGTAGTTAATATTACATCCTAGAGCTATTTTATCAACTTGGACTAATGTATTTGTGTATGGGTGCATAATCGACAGTATTTGGAGTATTGATTGTGGTGGCTCCAAGTGCGATAGACTAAGCTAGGTCTTCTTTTAAGGAGTATACACTCACAGTCGGCTACTGCAAACATGCATTGAGTTTCTTCAAGAAAATTTTTCAATGGGACGTTATCTGAACCAAGTGACTGTTCAATGAGTGAGTAGTTGAACGTAAGCATCAAGTGTTCGCGTGTATTTGAAATTTATGTGTTTTCAATGGATGAAAAATCAGTACAACACCAATCTTTTGGTGGATGTTTTTTGCAGGATTTGCCAATGGACACTTTATGATGAGCTTTTGTGCTTCTGTCATGCAAGATTTGTTCATTTTGCACGCAGGTGGGTTCAGTGGATGTATAACTAATATGGACTTTTTTAAGGCACTTGAGTTCTGTTCGACTTAATAAAAGAAGAGCAGGGAATACAGAGATGCGGATAAACCATTTCGAAACTAGAGGCTTGGTTGATTCCCATCACACCCAATGCCACCCAGGAGTTATCTATGTTTCAGGCTCATATACGTCTTAAATGGTATCAACGAAGTGAAGATATTAATACTACTGAACGTGATTTTCAAAAATGTGAGTTCACATATCCTAATACAAACAAGACAACCAGGATATAAAGAATAAGTGTATGTAGTAATGATTTAAATCTTCAAATTTTATTGCACTGTGTACTCATGTAGTAGGTTTCTTTTTTTTCCGTTTTTTTTTTGGACCGATTCATTTTCTTTTGTTAGGATTGCTCCCCATTGAATTTTATTTTGATATCACTGTGCATCATAAGATGTTAGCAAGTGATGTCAAGAACTTGAACTTGAATCGGCTCATATGCATAGCAAAATTACATTCCATCTGTTTCAAGTTTGGCTTATAAAAAAAATGCTTTTGATCGATAAAATAATTCATTAGGACTTTGAGAAATAAATAGACGACTCGGGAAATTGCTTAGTCACTGTAAAAAATTTGTTGAACAGGGAAGAGTTTTTCTTTCATTTACCCAGGGAATATTGATGCAGTAACCCCTGTAGCATGTTATCGAACATATATAGTGCTGGCAATGGAGTGCCAGTATCGAAGTGTGTGCGTTATTTTTTGTGGTAGTATGCAGTAACAATGTACCATATGGTAAAGATGCCCGGTGAATTAAGGTTAAAAAAAAAGGTAAACAAATTTATTTATTTTTGAAAATTGAACGTACGGTTAGGTTTCCTGGCCGTAAACACACTATACGGTTGAGAAAATTGTGTAGGTGAACCAATTACGATTGGAAAAATTTGAATCGTTCTTTTAAAAAATGGAACATACAGTTAGGACATTGTAAACGGTTGGGAGTACAAATTTTCCCACCCGAAGATATTGTTTACTGTTTGGAAACAATGATTGCCCAACCCTAGACAGTTCATAAACCAATTTTAAAACTTTAATATGATCAAATATAACCAATTCATGCAATCAAAAGCAAAAAAAAAAAATGACGGAGCTTTTTGGTTCTTAGCAAATTTATGTCAAAACTGGCTAAAAATCGACGATTAATCGTCGTTGAAGAAGAAAGAGTAGGAAGAAGTGGCGACATAAGAGAAAAAGAGAAGAAGAAGAAGGGGATATGCGATTCGTATCGGATTTGGTGTAGCTTTTTATTTTTAATTATTATATTTAGGTTAGTTATTGAAAAGTAATTAGGTAGTTATCAAAGGATATTTTTGTATTTTTATTATAGATTAGGACCTCCTATATAAATTTGGACATTTAAATGTATATGAACGCTGAAATCCAAATACTTGAAGCCTCTATAATAGGCTTCTAAAACAAACTACTTTACGGTGAAAAGTGAGAATATATCGTTGGGCAGTTGCAGAGAACAAATAAAAGCCCGTGCCGTTACGGCACGGGTCATACCCTAGTATCAGAATACAACCAAAAAATAATTGTAGTCTAAGCGAGAAATTTATCACTCCTCATAGGAGGGAAAGTTATGGTAAATTGAACTAATTTCTACTTCTGAGGTAAGAAGATGAAGGAGGCAATTTTTGTGATTCTGAATCCTCTAAAACATAAAATATATCACAATTATTGATATTGCTTCCATTCAGAGGAATACAGCTTTTCATTGGGGTTAGTTCAGTAAGATGAAGTTATTCTGCATCAGTTAACATATTTAGACCAAAACTTGTGTGATACAGAAACCCATGAGTTTGATAATCAATGTAATTGTTTCCAGAGACCACTGGATATTGATCAGTTCTTTTATCCTAGAGAGGCAGAGATCACATTTAGACATTCTCTATCATTTGCAGCAAAAAATAAGGCAGATAAAGGTGATAGAGAGATTTACATTTAGTAGCAGGTAAAAGTTTTGAACAAGCTTCTGGGAGTGTTGAAAGAACTCTCGTCAAATTTCTAAGCCACGGGAGGCCTGAGAACATGATCTTGAGATGTGTCAAGGGAAGTTTGAGGTATCCAGTGCCACATCGGGTACCCACCATAGTTAGGGTATGCCATCATCTTGTTAACTCCTGCTGTATATGCTGCTGGGTGCGGTGATACAAAACCTGTTGGGAGAACATTCATGGATTTCACCTGTTGCTCTATCCTTTCTTTGTCTGCCTTCAGTAATAGTTTTTCTTCACGAAGCTCATTCTTCTCTGTCTGCAATTGCAACACAAAAATTTAGAGAGCTTTCCGAAATTCAGATCAAAAAGATGATTTATCACCATCTAGGTGTTGTAAAGGATAGTCTGCAAACTGAAGGTAAGAAACCCAGCACAGGAGAAATGCTTTTGGTTAGGAAGTCTAGCTCCAATACTGAAATAAGTACCCAGAAAAGGTAAATGTAGGATCCTTTAGTTCAAACATCAAAGGTCTGGCCTAACATTCATACAGACTACTGATTGACACTCTAAGCCATGTTCCAGTCATTTGAGATTTATACAAAGATCAATCAGAAGAAGATGTCACTTATATCGGATATGTAAAGAAGTACCTTCAAACTTTTAATTTCCTCTTGAAGTTTTTCGTTCGAGTCTTTCAGCTCCTGAGTTTCAGTTCTTAGCTGGTTTAATACCCTTATAGCATCACTGAGTATTGCAGATTTGTCAGTTTTGGCAGGTCTCCCAGGCTCCAAAATGGAGCTCAAGTCTGAAAACCTGCATGGTAACCATAGGACCTTACATCAGAAATTTGTTGCGAGTAAACTGGATTAGCCTAACAATAAATATCAGAATAGTATGCACTTTTTTTAGCAGAAATGACCGTAACACTCCAAATAGTAGACACATACTACCAACAAATCGGCAAACAGCCTGACAAAGCAAGTCAATATTGAGGGCAACTAGTTATAGAACTTGCATCATTAGCTATCTTAAACAAGGTCCCTTTTTTGTACAACTGAAGGAAGATTGTTTTCCCATCAAGATGTACAAAAAGCAGGACAGATATCTCAGACATGCTTTTGAAAAATGGAACGTTCTATTTGCAAATACATAAATACTTGCAACAATCAACGGAGATTTTCCACAACAAAAAAAAAGAAAAAAGGAAAAAACAAATTCAAAGAAGCAACACAAATAGATGCATGCCTGTCATTCAGCTTGTCCCTTCGCATTTTTTCACGGCAAGCTTTGGTGCCCAACTTGCTGGATGCCTCATTGCGTGACCTGCACATAACAAGTTCAAATTCTCAAGAAAACAAAATGATAAAAAGGACATTAATCAATTCACTGTGAGCCAACAGTTTCAAATGACCCAAAAATATGTCTTGTAACACACTGATGAACAACCCTAATACCAAACATAAATCATACTTACCAGATTAACAAGAAACTAAATAGAATGTTACCAAAACAAAAACAAAAATAAGGGGTAGTTTTAGGAGTTGTATACCTTTTCCTCGTGCCTCCAATTTCTTGAGTTAAAACCCCAGTGGATGAAGGATCAAGTTCCATGCATGAGCTGCAAAATGGAGAATCCAAGTTAAGGGGAAATTTTCCTCCAAAGTCATTACACACCAAATCTTGCTCATACAGTGATCAAACAAAAGGAAGAAGAACCAAATTAGCGCTTACCTGTATCTATAATCTGTCTAACACACTTGAAAAACAGTAGGTGAATCGTTCTTTAGACTACAACTAAGTGACCAATATTGAATATGAAGTAATGAAATCCTTATTTATAACTTTCAATATTCTACCGCTTGAAATTTAAGAAACACATGAATGCTGTGATGATCTGAAACTAGCATTGATGGCATCAACTACATTCAAAACCCTAAGAATAAAGTGTAGGGTTCTCAAATTTGACCTAAAAAATAAGAATATAACCAAAACATAATAACCCTCTCGGAATTTTACCCATGTAAGATGTGCTTGATAACTTTAGCTATTATTGTGTAAAATACCCAATTCAAGCAGAAAACATTAAAACCCTAAATTAAAAAAAATCATAAAACAAACATTTCAATCACAAAAATTTAAACCCCATTATATACCTTTGATTACTCCAATAAAAATCAGTAGAAGCTGCATCTTCAATGATAGCAGAATAATCTATGAGAGGCCAATTATTATCCTCTTGAAATGAATCCATCTTCTTCACCAAACCCTGTAAATCTTTACCCTCTAAATTTTCGAAAACTTAATAATACTTGCAATCCTTTTTTTTCTTTCTTTTCTGTTTTGTTTGTTTCGTTTTTCTTTGCTTTCATGCGTTGGGAGATTTGAGCGGAAAGTGAATCGAGGACTCCACAATCACAATCTGATATTTACACTTCGTCAGGACTAATTTACCCTTACACAACTCGGCCATTAACGCATACTTATAAGGGCTGTTTAGGTACTTTAATAAATTTGATGCTACTTAAGCAGAATATTTGGGTCATAAAAAGTCTGTATTTTCTACTTTCAATTTCGGGTAAAGAGTGAGAAATCTATTTTGCCTTTTTATTTTTTTCAATTAATTAACATAAGATAAGAAACATCATGGAACATTTCCCTAGTAGAATTCCTTGCCACGTGTCACAATCTCCTGCTGAAGATAAAGGTGATTAATTAGCCGTTAGATTATAATGAGTAGGTTAAATGAATGTGCGCCACATTTTTAAGTTCCACGTGGGAGAATCTAGGTTGATCGTACTCGTGTTAAATTAGTGTTGCTAAACATAGAATTAGTACCGAATTTGGTCAATTACGAGTCTAGAAATTAAAAAAGAGAGAAAAGAAATAGCCATCAAAAATATAGAATAAGGTCTATTGATGATAGTGCTTATCTCGCAGAATACTAGAAACAAAAAATCTGACGTCCCTTACGCAATCTATAATAATCGAGTCCAATTTTGTGCACACTCCTTTAAAGAGTGTGCATGTAACAAATTGATCCTATTGGTTGTCCAAAATCAATAGTTATCTAATATCTATATTTATTTTAATTTTTTGTTTTTAATAAGTTGGATTAATCTAAAAATGGCAAGTAAGACTCGTATGCTAAGGGGGAAAATATATGATGAAAAGTTTCCATGCAGTTTCTTTCTTGATTATGTCTGATCCTTCCATTTATTGTTGTTGAGATAGAAAGATAAAAATCTGGATTTTCATTTAGCTTGTACCTAATTTGTGGAGTTTTAATTAAATTGTTCAATTGTATCAATATGAACGGGATCAATAACTGGAACTTTTTTTTTTAGAGTGATGTCAATGAAAATGCGATCGTTGTTCTTATTTTAGATTGGCCTAAAGAGTATAGGAATTTAGAAGATCGGACTGCGGATTTCTAATAAGCTATTTACAAGTCGATTCAGTCGAAGTATAGGTCGTGACCATATCAAATTCCTGGAAAATACCCATTAACGGAGGAGATGGTGATGGATTCTTAGAAAGAGTAAGATATATTCTAATGAAAGTGGTTTTGATTTTGAGAGAGAGAACAGACTAAGGTGAATAGAAGCAGTGATGGTGATCATCTAGGTGAAATGAATTAACTAACTACAATCATGCAACTTCGACTGAAGAGATGAAGCTGCAACTTTGATAGAATAAATCCTTTTACCTATTTCCTTTCATGATATATTCTTGCCGTTTTTAAATTCAGTATATATTCTTACCATGTTTAGATTATATTATACTTAACACAGAAAAATAAAAGAATTATAAATATTAGATAACTATTAGTTGTGGGCAACCAATATGATCGTTTTGTTACGTGCACACTCGTTAAAGGAGTGTGCACAAAATTGGACTCATAATAATCAGAGTGCTCCTTCTTTTCTTTTCTTTTTTTTAATACGAAAGGAAGTTATACTCCCTACGTTCTTAAATTATAGGCTGGTTTCTATAAATAGATGTTTCAAAAAATAGGCTGGTTTCCTTATTGGGAAAGTCAAATGTTACTTTAGTTTCCTGGGACCACTTTTCTCTTAACTTCTTTTGATGACAAGTGTCATGTGGACCATTTCACTTTACTTCTTTTGCTCACAAGTGTCATGGGGAACATTTCACTTCACTTCTTTTATTGACAAGTGTCATGAGGACCAATTTAGTTCTCTTAATTTCCTTAATTTTCTCTAAAAACAAAACCAGCCTATTAATTAAGAAGGGAGGGAGTATTAAATAGAAGGTACTTACAATTTTTTATCTTCTTGTAGACATAAAGAAATTTTAGAAGGAAAGTGATCATTCCATTCTTCCTCGCTAGAAAGATTTTTAGCGTATTTTGCTTGAGAGTCTGCAACATGATTTGCATCTCTATGCACGTACGTGCAAAGCCAATCATCAAATTCAACTAATAATTCAAACACAAAATTGGTTAAAAAGACCAAAATCAACAATTTCTGGGTGAAAAAGACATCTAGGTTTTGATAATGTTTAAATGGACAAAAATGTTAAAATAGCCAGGATGTAAACAATTTCATCCTACCCATTTTCAAATACTTTTTCTTATTTTTAATTTATATCAGGATGCATCCAGTTTCATCCTCGCTAATTTTTTAAGTTTAAGCCAGGATGAATCCAATTTCATCCTTGCTAAAAAAAAATTTGTCCATTTCACCCGTAATAATTTTTACTCGTCCATTAGAACCATATTTTTAAAATATTTGGACAAATGACCCATTTTTCGTAATTCTAAACAATCCACAATAATGTTTCTGGTTGAAATCTCTATGCACATACGTATTAATAATCAGAGTGCTCTTATTAGGGCTCAACAAGGTTTCGGTTTTCCGCCGGAACCGGAGCGAACCAGACCGATAAGGAAGAAACCGAACCAAACCATTTACTAACGGATTGGCTATGGTAAAAGAATTTGAAACTGGTTCGGTTTTGGTTTGACCTGAAAACCGAACCAAAAACCAATGGAAAACCGTTAAGTATAGGTCGTTGATTAAAATCAGATAGATTTAATCTACCCCATCCATCTCACACTTTGTAAACCTAAGTTCTACCCTTACCCAGACGAGATCATATTTTCTTTTCTTCTTTTTTCTCTTCTTCAGTATTTTGAATATGTAATGTTTATGTTTTGAACTATCTTATAAACTTGAGTTATGAACTACGCTTGTGTGTTAATTACATTCTGCTGGTAGGATAAAAAAAAATCAACTGTGTTATTTTTTTTTATAGAATTGAACTATAAGTTTCAGAAAACTGACATACAATTGGTTTTCCATTAACCCAATGGAACAAACCGAAACCGGCTAAAACCATTTAGAAACCACACCAATGGTTAACGGATTTGTTTGGTTTAGATTTTTAGAAACCGATAATATTGGTTTTGGTTTTGGTTTGGCTGGAAACCGAACCAAAACCGACCATGAACACCCCTAGCTCTTATAGGTCTTAGACTTGAGGAGAGTATGAAATAATGTAGTAATAGAACGGCCAAGGTGTGATGCACTAAATAGTTACTCTCAAGTTGAGCAAATTGAAATGACATGCTTAGTTATGTCGTATCACATTTTTTATGATGAGAATATTCATGTTCACACCTTTAGATAAGATTGATTACAAAGCTGACGGTGGGGATTTCAACAACAAACAAGTAGTATTATTTCTAAACTCCACTAAATATTCTAACTGACCCTAAAAAACAAGGGATAAAAGTCTAGGGATGAGCAAATGATTATGATGGGTTGTTGGCCTTGAAGCTATCTCAACGGTCACTTGCCCATATAATAAAACGTCTGGGACCTACCAAACTACATTCAAAAACTAGTCAAAGAGGTAAATGTGGATCCCAATTTGAAGCTGCCCACCAGATAAAATCGAAGTCGCAACAATTTATATCCTCACGTTGTATGATTTCAGCGTGTAGTAAAATATAGAACTTTGGACGTTTGGATGCCATACGTACCCGATAAAGGGTGCATTGTCGATCCGAAGCAACTGTCGTGGCTATTTTTGCAACCACGTACGTATACTAAGGATGGTACAGAGCTCTAATAAGCAAGGTATTAAAAGCGTGAAACGAAGCGTGATTCGTTTTTCATTTTTAAGAAGCGTTGCGTATGTTGAAGTGTGAAGCGTCGATTCATGGTTGATATTTGAAACGGATATTTACTTATAAATAAATTAGTCGTTATTAATAATTATACAATTTAGGAAGATAATATTCATATAAATTTTATTAAGTCTAATTATTATCAAAAAAATGCACGTGGCACACTGGTTCAATGCACTACAAGTGAGTGGGAGGTTCGAATCAACCCTCCCAACTTTATATTTTATTTTACTTTTAAAAGCTTGGCGGAATTCCCCCTCAAAACTTTGTATTTTACTTTTAAAAGCTTGGCGAAACAATGATTTCTCATTTAAAGTTTGCCGACGATACCCTTATCTTTCTTGATGCAAGTGTAGAGGAAGTAAGAAGATTATTGGTTATCCTCTCTGTTTTCGAGAACTTAACTGGCCTTAAGTTAAATTTGGAGAAGAGCACGATGATTAGCGTTGGAGCGGATGCAGTTATCGACGAGCTAGCTAGAGAACTCGGATGCAAGACTGAAAAACTTCCTATAAAGTATTTGGGGATGCCCATAGGAGCTAACTGGAGAAGCACTTCAGTTTGGGATACAGTTTTGAATAGAATGGAGAAAAAGCTTGCTAGTTGGAAGAAAAAATTTATATCCAAGGCAGGAAGACTAGTGCTCATTAGAAGTGTGTTAGCAAGTTTGCCGGTATACTTCTTATCGTTATTCCATCTTCATATTAGTGTTTAAAAAAGGATGATCAAGCTTATGCGTAATTTCCTTTGGGGAGATGTGGAGGGACGAAGGAAGATGGCCTGGGTGGCTTGGTCAAGATTGTGTTTACCTAAATCTAAAGGAGGTCTGGGTGTTAAAAATCTAAGAATTGTTAATAGATCTTTACTCTCCAAGTGGGTTTGGAGATATTCTAGAAGCAAGAATGCCCTATGGAGGAAGATAGTGCAACAAAATTTTCATTCTTCAGAAGACATGCTTATGCCAAATGTTGATAATAACTCTCAGCTTACTAGTGTTTGGAAGAATATGGTGAATCTGGTGCCGGATTTACAGAAGTTTGTGGAGTATAAGGTTGGCAATGATGAAGCCATAAGATTTTGGCAGGATAGATGGGTTGATCGGGGCTGTTTGAAGTATCTTTTCCCTGTTATTTATAAGGTTTGTAAAGATAAATATGCAACAGTGGAAGATATGATAAATAATGGGAAATGGTTGTGTGTTTTTAAGAAATGGCTTGACGCGAACGAAAGATTAGAATGGGATTTACTTAGAAGGGATTTAGGTAATGTCCCTTATCTGTTGGATGCGAATGACGAGGTGCCGATTCTTGACAATTTTAGTGCTCGGAAATGTTACAAGGCTTTGGATGGGAATGCAGACCATTGGCACTATCAGAAATATTTGTGGGATAGCGACATCCCCAACAAGGTCAGTTTTATGATTTGGGCTCTTTTAAATAAATTTTTACCAACTAGAGACATGTTGAGAAGGAGAGGTATTCCTGTTGAAAACAATAAGTGTCCTTTGTGTAATGTGGTAGAGGAAGAGCATGTACATTTGTTTCTTCATTGTTATTTCTCCTTTGAGGTATGTGACTACTTCATCAAAAAAAATCGCATTGCTTGGCCTATTACGGAAACCGTGCATCAACTTTTTGATGTGTGTGTTGATGGTGGTTTTTTGTTCATGGCTAAATTCGTAAAAGTCTATCTACCTGACCCGGCATCAGATGTAGTAGACATTGATATGTCTATATTCCGCAGGGAATTTGGAGAATATATCAAAATCTGATGAGTGCCTATGTCTCTCTTCATACTATATTGAAACTCAAGCTCCTAGATGAATTGTCCACTAGTATAGAGCCTAATGAGTGTATAAGCTCCTAGATGCATTACTCACAGATGCCGGAGCCTGTTGAGTACTTTTCTTGTGCTTATGTTCCCCGGCAGAACCCTTAATATTGGTATGGCATGACAGATTTGTGTTCACACGCAGTAGAGTAGCACGGACCTCCAAGTACCAAGGTTAAGACCCTTGCACAGAATACTCAGTCAGAAAGCAATGAATAAACAGAGCCGCGGAGTAGGAGCAACAACGAGGGAAGCGTGGCCATGCCATAGGCTAGCCAGCGCCACTTGGCCACGCCACATGCTACCCAACCGACCCTAATTCCCTGTCGACCATCAGGTCGCATTAAGCCTGCCACGCACACCAAAAGGGTGGCCACGCCCGTGCTTGGCCGGCCCCCATTTTTATTGACCAATCAGGTTGCTCCAAACCTGCCACAGCTTTAAAAGAGGTGGAAATTGTGTCAAGAAGTCGCCATACTAAGTTGGCTTCCCAAAAACCGCGCCAACATACTAACGGCATGCTAAACATGCCAAAACGAGCATGCCAGGCGCACATGCCAAACGGGCATGCCAAGTACACATGCCAAACGTACCATTTACCGCGACAGCATGCCAAAATGTACCAACCCACTCTCTGTTCGTGAACATCATCACAACAGACTTTAATTTTGGCTAGCCTAACCGTAAGGGCGGTCATGCTCTAGTGGTGGTGGATGAAACCCTAACTTCTAATCGTGGCACAAAACTATGACGCCTCGGGCCCACAACATGCCACAAGCCGTGCGGACTTAGGAAACCCTAAAAAATGCGCCACGCCACAACCACTCGTGGAAATATTTGCTCCTGTGACCGCTTCTACATGGTGGCCTGCATATGGCTCCTCTGGCATGACTCTGGCACCGTTTTTATAAAATGCCATGCCACGGCCATCTACCGCGTATCGCATGCCATATGCGCTAATTAGGGTTTCGGCATGCCAAACCCTAATTTAGGCAAAGTTGCTAGCCAACCAAGCCAGATAATGTTCCACAGAGCATTGGGATTGATGTGGCCACTGAAGCTGATGTTGCCACACCACATTGGAGTCTAACACCAATAAACCAAAATCCAGTGACCATGGCTACGCCAGGCGCTACTTACACCATCGTGTCGCTGGCATGCACAGGTTATGCCAGCCATTCCACCATGCCACTGGCATGCACAAACTATGCCAACCACGCCGCAGTGCCACTGGCATGCGCTAAAGGCGCCACTATACCATTGGCATATGCCAATGGCGCCACTGCGCCATTTTCAGGCGCCAACATGATATGACCATAATCAATGGCTACCCTTCCTCATGAGATGCAATCTCAGCCGTCCAAGTTCGCTACCGAACTGACAGGCTTGTGGCAAGTTTTAGGCGACCAGCCGAGATAAGCCTAATAGCACCACATGCTATTTTCCTGCGACAAGTCTCTTGACCTTGACTTACCACACGTAGCAAACTGCTACATGTTTTCCACGAAAACACTCGAGACATCAAACATGTCACAAAACTGGGGGATACTCATCAGGGTATTGGTCTGGCGGTTTACATCGTGCGGCATGCAATACGCCCGTTATAAGAAAGTGTCAGGAAACAGAACATTTAGTGGTGGCAAGAAGTAACGGGTGTAAACGGATCCACTTCCTTCATCGTGGAAGCATGGTTTCCGACGGTTATACGTTACTCCACTCTTCCATCACTCATCGTTCCCACTTCCTACGAGACCAGGGTACATTTTATTATGACTTGTATAAATAGGTTTCACCTATTTCCACCAAACGATAAGTTTTGGTCAGTGAACAACACAGTATCCAAAAATCACCAAAGAACTGATAGCTTTTCATTCTGCAAGCCAGTTCCACTTTCTAATACAAGTCATAAAACAGCCACACCTTCATAATTAACCATTCTGGTCTCAATCCCTTATTCGCTTCCCTCCCTAATGCCAAACCTTTCTCCTTCACTTTGTGACCGAAGCAAGCCTGGAACGACCATTTCTTGGTTTAGGCCAGGATTGTACAGATTGATCTCTCGAATCAAAATTACTCCCGTGCAGTGCATTGTTTAGGGTTTAGACTTGTTTCTCATCCACACACCCAAAATTACCAAAACCAACAAAAACAGTTTTCACCCACAAACAATTGGCGACCACAGTGGGAGATTAAATCTCTCGGTTGCAAATTCAATTCCCAATTTCATTTTCATCCCAATTGGTCTTTGGCCAAATTCAAACCCATTTTCGATTTCCTAAATTTCTCAAGATGGTTGATCTTAGGAATGCTTTAGAAACCTTCAATCCCAATTTTACTTCTCCTAGCACCGAAAATACTCCACATGTTATCCCTGAATCCGTTCTCTCATTCAAAACTATTGTCGAGGCTATGGAATCTCGATATTTAACAACTATTCACGACTTGACGAAAATCCTGAATGATATTGTCGAGAACCAATCTACTATTGCCAAGACACAGGACGGAGTATTTACGCTTTTGAAAGCGCTCACGGATCAACTGTCAAAGGAACCAACGCGTATTCATTCTATAGGAAACGCTATCAACCATTCATTATGGATCAATGTTGATGGTGGTAGTACTTTTTCCAAGATTCATATTCCTAATCCTAGTGAGGAGGATGAAGCCTATGGTCACGCTGAATGGAAAGGTATCCACCAAGATAACTTGTCTGCTCATGAAGATCAAAAGATGTTTCCTCAAGATCAGAAAGAAGACTCGTGGGATTTATCACGTTCCCATCAGAGTCCTCGCAATGAAAAAGTGATTTCATTATGTGCATCTTTCCTGGAAAATTTCAATTCCCATATTGCATCAATAGCTGCTAAAAGATCCGCTGCTGCTTTACTCAGTCGATCCGAACCGTTCAAGAATGAAGAAGCTCGTAAAGACGTTCAGGAAAGCAGGCGTCTTTATAATAAAATATCCAGCCTCCAGTCAATCGCTAATGAAGGAAGAAAGAGAAAAACTCCAGCAGCGGAATAACAACCCAAACGTGTGGCACCAGCGCATCAGATGGCTTCACCCCAGAAGGTCGCGTCTAAGGTTCCTGTGCAACAACAAGAAACTGGATATGCTGTTCCAAACTTCCCGTTCCCGATCGAGAAAGTAATTGAACTCCTGGAAGTATGGATTCAAGACGATGCCATCAAACTACCTCCTGTTAGGAGCCTACCAACTGAAGAACAAATGGCAAATCCGAAGTATTGCCATTACCACGGGTTAAATCAATCATCCTACTGAGAATGCAATGCTCTAAAGCGCATCGTCCAAGAAAAGATAGATTCAGGGGAATTGTGCCTGGGGAATGGAGATCCTCCGTCTTTTCACGGATCAACATAAAGATGTTACACAGACAATAAAGGACGACTGGGGACTTCTCGCGACCAGAATTGCGTCACACAATAAACTTGGATTTGCAACCTGAAAATTCAATTTTATGGAGATACCCCTAAGACAATAGAGTATGTGGCCGTATCGGACGAGAGCAAAAAGGGAATGACCAACACTATGGCGTTACATCCTCTACCGCCGACACCAGCAACACCAGAAGCATCCCCTCAGACGTGACGCCTCTTATTACCAGAGGCAGAGCCGCCGCTACTCTTAATATTTCTTCGAGCATGACGCCTCCAATCATTACCAGGGCTACCACCACTTCTTCGTAAGTACGCGAGGCTGGAGGAGCCAAAGGAAATCAATCTTTCACATTACCATTATCGATTTGAGGGAGATATAGGAAGTTCTTGCCAAGACTCAGACGGACATGACCACAACTCAGAAGTAGCCGCCTCAACATCCTCTCCAGAAGCCGCTCCGCTTCAATATTTCGCACCAGAATCGGCTTCAACATTCTCTCCAGAAGTCGCCACTCCTCCCTATCAAGGATCGTGATCACAACCAGCCAAGGTTCGTAGTTGTGGCCACTCTTTGATCCATCTCTCCAAAGCTCGTGGTCGTGGACAGTTTACTCGCTTACACGTCCAGCCAATCCATTTGCTTCCATGGACTCCCATGCAATTCTTGCCAACCTATTTTGTTTCCACGACAATGTAGTCTCTCCGGATCACATCTACTGCCAAGAACTGTTGTTGCTCGTTTGTTGATACCAGCCAGAGGTTTACCATAACAACAACCAAGCTCAGGAGACACGGTCAACCCAAAAGTCATAGCCACGACGAGGTCATCTACTCTTCAAAGGTGTAGCGTAAGGATATCATCACCTCTCTGCCCAGAAGGCGTGTGCAACACTTTACGAGGCCCACGACGGATCCCAAGCCTACTCAGAGGAAACAACTTCAGTAACCAAAGAGATGTGTGACTGGGGACTACTCATCGCGGTCCATCCCCGACAACAATCAAGCATTCATGAGATGACTCCAGAGACGCGACTGAAACATTTTTCTTGAAGAGACAGAGGGAGCCACGATTAACGACATAATTCTCTCACTGCTACCTCTTCGTTATTGATAGGTGTTTAAAAACACCACTCTAAGTATCAATTGGTTATGCTTTCTTAGCTAGTTTTCTTGCGAAATTACATTGTTATCTTTCTTTTATATTTTATGGGAATTTTGGAGCTTATTCCCGAAAAGAACAAGAAATCGTCCAATTGGCCACAAAAGAGATAGAATTGTCATTGCATGGAAACTACTACGCAAAATTGCGTGGGCATATCGACGCTCGAAGCTAATGCACTCGATTTTAAAGACCATAAGACGTTGCTGGCTGTTCGAGAGATAAAAGAGAATATTAATTCTCTTTGTGTTTACAAGAGATGGCAGTAGTGGGTGTTGGGCCAAATTGGACATAAGTCATGGCCTTAACACCATAATAGTCGGGCTTATTTAATTGGTGCACTCGGTGGAAGAAAAGGCGACTGTACGTGTGAGCTAGTGCTAGCATGTGCATCTGAGAAGGAGAGAAAAATTAGGTTTCCATTGAAACCCAAATTCACGAGCAGAGAATCAGGCTCATTTCCTTGGTCACCGGTTCGTAAGCAGAGACGATATGGGGTGCTGTCGAAGGGTTAGGTCAGCTATTCAAGATGAAGGAACCGGTACTCGAGTCTGGGTATTGTTCGACAGAATAACAGGGAGATGTGTTGATGTTGTCGGGGACTGAATGTGAAGATTCTGAGTGGTTGAATAGTTTTTTGAACTATGGGTTTGTATTGGATTGAACTTGCAGGGGGTTGGAGAGCTACAAAGGATGATTGCTCGACGAACAACAACACCATCAGGTTGTGTATATCAATTGTTCGACAGAATAGCACAACCACCAGCTTGGTTCTGTGGTCGATGGTGATTATGGCAGCAAGAAGAAGAGATGGTGTTTTTGGTAATTGGCAGCTGTGACGTTGGTTGATGGGTTGCTGTAGGTGAAGTGAGATGAGATCGAGTCTGCCATGGAATCCGGGAGGATGGAGCTGAGCTACAGAGAAGATTAATGGGTTTCTAGACATGGAGTTTGCAGCTGTGGTGATTGTCGATAGAATGGTGATGATAACTAAAGCAAGGAAGCTACGAAGGTGCAGCGAACTGAGATGATAGTAAGCTTTGTGATGAGAGCCAGTGGAGCTCGAGGGGAAACAAGATGCAGTCAAATGGAAATGGGTATTTGCAGTGATAGAACCGATGATGGAGAAAGCTGCTGTCATGATCGATAGGATGCGCTGGGAGTTGTTGGTGATCTGTGATGGTGGAACTCGCTGTGTATGATGGTCAGTGGTGATCGAAAGTGATAGAGATCGAGAACGGATCTTGGCAAAGATGGAGGTGCTGCTGGTAGTCGATGGAATTGCGGTCTGTTGAAGATGAGTCTGCCGCCATTAATGGAGCTTGGATTGATGACGTTGATGCCGTTATTTGAATGGGTGTTGGCTGTTAGCAGTGAAGAATTGTGGTTAGCCGAGTCTGAGAATGGGGCTACAATGGACAATGGTCGAGAGCATATGAGCGTAGCTCAAGTTTAAGGACTAACGCCATTAATGGCGGTGACTAAATGATGAACCAGAAGATGGCAGTAACGTGACAAGGAAGGAAAGATGGTGTCGATGAATATAGAGGAGACCGAGCTCATGTCATTGAGTTTTGCCAGCGTTAAAAGGTGATGGAGAAGAGGACGTGAGTTACGGAGTAAGAGTTGAGATACAGGGAAGCTTACTGACTGAAAGACAACCGTATATAATCACTGTAGTTGCAGGATTTCCCACACTACACCCCTCACTCAAATCTGTTTAATCAATCCATTTGGAGATGAACAATGATGTGTTTTATTAATTGTTTCTTGAAAGATTTACAAAGAAATGTAGAGCAAAGCTAAAGAAATTACAACCTCTGTTTCCTTTCTCTCTCCTAATGACTTGTTTCACAATTCAAAAAGACCTCTCCTACAACAGACTTACTCGACCCTTTATATAGGGTATTACATAGTGGGTGACAGCTATACTGTCCCTTATTTTCGGAAACGTCTCGCGAATGCTCGCGAATATACAACTGCTTGCCTTCACGACACTCTTAAATCTCGCCAAGTCTTTCATACTTTCCTCATGTTCTAACTATCGTCATCTATTACGTCATTTATTTACCTCCATGCGACTCCTTCGCGACGCAGTCGTTTATTAATCTCGCGAAGTATTGCCGCCGCGATATTCTGGTCCTACATCTTGCCTCTTCTCATGTCTTCTCTGCGAAGAAGAGAATGTCATGAGAACCAATATTTTAAAGTGCCGCAACTGCTTATCTTTATCTTGCGATTGTTTATTTTTACTAGTTTTGTTTATGTGCGGAATTTATTACAGGTGTTTCTTCTTCCACTCTTTTCTTGACACGTCTCTTTCAACCGATTATTCTTAACCATTCACGTCCCTTCTCACATTAAATGCATTTGTTTTCTCGAGAACTCTCTTTTCTATATATAGTTTTTTCCTCTTTCTCTTCTTCTCTTTTTATTTTCCCTCTGCAACTTTTCTTCACCTTTCTCCTTCCGCAATTTGCGCTTCTGCTACTGCTTCCTTTTCAATTATTCACTTCTCCCTTCATTCCTATACTCTGATAATGGCTTCACTTGGTCGTACATACGCTCCTCATTTTACTGATATTCAAAAGAAATTACAGGAAAAGGGTTTCACTTTATCTACCATTCCGCATCAAGAATCCTCATCTATGCTTTCGCAAAATTGTTTTCTCGATCATCAATGTGATGATCGAGAAAATTATAGTCTCGCTAGGTCAACTCCTCGCAGGCTCCCCATTCCTTTATATAATCCCGAAATACCATTATTTTATGAGATTCTTGCTCACGAGAAATTCTCGCGGGCTATTTATCAATTGAACGGCGATTGTATTCGCCCGATGCTTGAATTCGCCTCTCGTGGTGCCGGTAAAGGATCTTTATATCCTGACAATGTTAGAAATCCCCAATTTGCGAATTTACCAATAGTTGCCGAGAAGTATACTGTGGATAATTTCTTTGCAAATTATTCAGTCATAACTATGAGAAACGATAAATCTCATTTGGGGTGTTCGATTGAAGAAAAATGATAACGTTGATGCTGACAAATTGCTTATGCAGGACATTGACTGGCATTCGGGTAAAAATAATATCCCTCGCTACTCCAAAGATGAAAAGTGGTGGGTTGTACCTCTCTTTCTGAGTGGACCTTATATCGCAGGCTCACATGCACTCCCAGCCAATCTCGCGAATTATCATCCTTGGGAATTTAAGTGGCCTGAGAAGACAAAAGAGGTATATACATATCATTCATTTTAGATTTGCTTCGCTATGTCTTCCATTTCTTTCCTTCATTAACTTTTTAGAAAAATTTTAGGTCACCAGAATGAGAAAGAAATACAAAGAGAATCCTCAGCCAAATATCCTGGCGATACTTCGATCACTCACGGATGAAGTAAGAAATATTTTCTTTTGTTATTTTAAACAATATTGTTGCCTCTGTTTCTTATCTTTATTCGTGTGTGAAGATTGGTGTTGAAGAAGTTGAAATCGCAAAGATTAATGATGGAGAAGTTTGAAGGCTGCGAAGGCTAAAGGCAAGAACAAGGCCATTTCTCGCAAGGACAAATCTTCCGGCCCATCCTCCAAAGATGGAGACTCCAACCTCCTTCACATTCTAACTCCCAATCTAGCGAGAATTCGGAAGATGAAAATGAGATTGGCACCTCTTACTGCTAAGGAAGGTCATTCGGATACTTCGCTATGGCGCTTTTATCTAATGTCTTTACCGATTCTATGCAAGGTTTTGGCGATAGCAACTTGTCCGCTACTTGCGAAACTATCGCTAAGATCTGTGATACCCCGTTGTTGGAGGATATCGAGTCTTTTCGTGGAGTTTCTCGAACAATAACACCCAGTCTTTTAAATGCTCTCAATGCTTTGGTATGTTCACACCTCTTTACCTCTTTGTGACTCCGCTCTTATCTTTAATTATTTCTCTATATATATATATATTTTTTTTTTGATGCAGGAGAGAGCTGCTTTTGTTGCTTTGCCTCGGACCTTGAGAGAAGACGCAACAACCTTGAAAAGAAGAACTTGCAATTGAACAAGAGGATTCGAGAACTAGAAATTGGAGAGCTGCGTCATCTCGCGAGAAGGATGAACGGATTAAACAACCTGGAGGCTGAACTTACTTCTCAACAAAATAGAGTATCTACTCTTGAAAGCGCAAATAAGCGACTTTATGGTATAACAATTTTTATTCCTCGATTTCTTTTATTTTACCATTTACTTTTCTCTGCCTAATTTACTATTTTCGCAGACATGTATAATCTCTCTGAAGAGTCCATTCTTCTTCATTCATTTCCCGAGCCCATGGATGATGATGTACTCCTTGCTCGCCTCAATGAATCTCTAAGTAGTTCCTCAAATGATGCTAACCTTCTTTCATTAAAGGATCTTCAATCCAAACATCATCTCTTAAAAATCGAGCATAGATCTAGTTTAAATTTGGCTAATCTTTTTAAACGAAAGTACGTTGACTCCAAGAAGAAGTCCAAAACTTTAAGGAAGAAATTTAGTGATCTCATAGATGAGAAAGATCGCATTACTAATAGAGGTGCACAGGCATTAGCAAAATTTCAAAAATCTCTCCTTGATGTGCAAGTTGAGCGAGATGAACTCCTTCGTCAGAATACCATGCTTAGCGAGCGAGAAGACCAAATTCGTTCACTTTTTGTCATAAATAATGATGATGAATTTTCCTGGGCTGCGAAGGTTTTAGATAACGCTAGAAATAACTTAGGTGTTGATGTTAGTCTTCGCACCGAGCAAACTTCCTTAATCAAGGATATGATCTTTGAAAGAGAAGGTTGTTTGTTATACTTCTTTACTTTTCTGTTATTTTTCCTTTTGTATTATTAAAATTAATTCATTTCCTCATGTTTTCAGAATCTGAAAAGAGATTTCAGACAAGGATTGGAGAGCTTGAAATCGAAAAAGAGCGTCTCGCAAAAGATCTCTCTCTTCGCGAGAATAGATATTCTAAATTGAAGCAGCAATTCCAAACTACAGTGGCGAATTTTAATAATGATGTTGTTCGTTTTCGCAATCAAGCTATGGAAATAGTTTGTAAGGATCACAACATCCCTCTTCATTCATATCCCTTTCTCGCTAAAGAAGTTCCCGAGAATTTTCCTGTCTCAGATGTTTCTGATAGTGAAGCTAATGAAGAAGAAGAATCTGACGACGAGAGTGATGGAACCAAAGAATCAGATGAAGAAGAAGAAACCCAAGAATCAGATGGAGAAGAAGAACCAGCAAAGAAATAACTTCTCTTTCTTCTTTGATTTCTTGTAATATCTGTATACATATATCTTTGACTATTGAATGTAAATTTCAACTTTTGCTCCCTTTGTTCAGATATATTAATCAAACAACCCTTCTTTATAATTATAACTTCACACTTGCCTCTGCCTCTGTTCATAAGATATAATCAACTTTGCGAGTTAAATAATATAATCATTCTCGCGAGATATATATATCATTTTTTTTTAATTTATTTTTTTAATTTATTTTTTTTTTTTTTTTTTGGCAATATCACCGCGACAAGATCGCAAGATATCTTCATGGATTAAGAAATCTATTGATCTTGCCTTATCATTATTTGTGTGGTCTTATTATGCCTTCCTAAGTAAAGGTCTTATTTTGCCACCCCTCATTGCGACAAGGTCGCAGGACGTCTTTACATTTTCATGTAATGACCCATTGATCTTGTCTTATCGTTTCTTAAGTATTTTTGCCTCTGCAGGATATTGTATTTGCGACAATATGACAGGTTTAAATGTTCTTGCGACCATAAAATCCCGCGACATTGTCGTCTTTGCGATGAAATCGCAGGACGTTCTTACATTTTCATGTAAAAACCCATTGATCTCATCTTACCCTCGCGTTAGTATTATTGCCTCTGCAGGATCATTGCACAAATATGACAAGCCTAAATTCTCTTGCGAGAATAAAACCTCATGACATTTGTTTCTTTTGACACTTATCAGCTCCCTAATGGAGGGTGCCGCCCTTATCTTCTCCCTGGTTGCCCCTTCAAGGAGGCGTACATCGGCCATACAAGACTAGCTCCTCCCATCCGGTCTTAACAACAACCGTTGTTTTCGCAGCTCTTATCCCTTATACCTATATGGTTTATGGTTACGAGACTGCACCCTAAGTGGAGTTTTCTTCGGGCCGAGTGCAGCATGTGCCAAGACTTGTCAAGAGTGGTAAGGAAGTTCCATGCTCCCGCACTCTTGACTCAACCGTGTACCTCGGCGCCTTGGTCATACACCGACTCCTTGGAAAAGACCCTCGGGCGTCCAACCAGGGTATAACCTTATATATATAGTTGGAAATCCAAGGTATCTCCCGGATAGGCTTTCATGGGCCCCAAATCTCCATGACCCAGGTTTCGGGAGCGGTGTAACCTTCCACCGAGCCATGTTAAGAGATACCCCCTTATATGACGTACTTTAGGTCTTACATTTGCCTCTTGCGAAATATCATTCGCGAACTAGGGTGTACGCCATAAAGGTTTGTCCCATTCACTCACTCATTCATTTTATCAATTTATTCAATCATTTGTCTGCGAAGTTATCGCACAATCTCAGTTCCATTATTCAATAGATTTGTATACATTCTTCATGGCGAGATTCTCGCACAATTTTTCCGCAACCATCATCTCTGCCTCTTATCCTTATCATGCTTTCATCATTAAATTGTTATCTTTTCTCGTAATTATTCATTTTTTACACCTTTTATTCTTACTTCCTTCTGCCTCCGCATCAGTCCACCATTTCAATGTCTCCTTTGCATCATGATACTCAGTTGCTTTTGTGCAGTCACTTCGCAGCATCTCTTCTTCTTTTGTTTCTATGGCATCTACCATTAGTCTTTCTTTTCTTTGTTCATCCTGTACATTCTTCCTCCAACCTTTCTTTTTCTTGTTCTCTCTTTCGCAGCTCTCTACATCCACCTCATAACACTTTTGCCCCTCTATCCAATCTCCTTTTATAATTCTGACACCGCTAGGATGTGGAAATTTTATGCACTGATGGTATGTCGATGCTATGCCCAGAATTTGATGAAGCCATGGTCTTCCAATCAATGCATTGTAGGGAGATTCCACATCAACTACGCAAAACAAAATATCAGTCGATAACCCCTGCAAGGGTATCCTCATGTGCACTTCTCCTTTGGGCTTGTTCGCGGTACCGTTGAAACCATATATTTTGTATGTTGAAGGGATCAAGTCTTCATCTCTTCCCCCCCATAGTTTTGTAAGTATGATAGAAAAGAATGTTGATCGAACTACCAAGATCAATCAATATTCTATTGATTGCCCAACAATTTTCCGCTTCATCATCTTCGCCATCAATGGGTTTTGGATTAATTTCCGCTTCACAACCAGTGGGCTATCATGTATTTCTCTTCCTTTGGGTACTTCTTCACTGAGAAAGAAATAATCTGCGAGTTGCCACTCTTTTAGCTGCGATGTCTTCGCAACATTCATCACTTCTTTATCATCAGCATCTCTCGCGAAAACTCTACTAAGTACATTGTCATGAAAATCTTCAATAGTGCGGTATGAGTGTACAATGGAGTTGCAAAACAAATTTTTAGCCTTTGCCCCAACTTCTATAACGAATGTTTCTTTTCCCTTTGTAGTTGCAGGAAATCCCACACTACACCCCTTACTCAGTTTTGCTTGACTAATCCATTGAAAGATGTGTGATCAAGAGTATTTATTAATTGATTCCATGAAATGTTTACACAATACAATAAAATTACACTTAGAAATTAAGGCGCTCTTTAAACTTTCTCTCTCCTAATGACTTGCTTCACAATTCAAAAAGATCTCCCCTTCAACAGACTCATTTAGCCCTTTATATAGGATAATACATAGTGGATGACAGCTAAGCTATCCTTTATTTTCGGGAATGTCTCGCGAAGTGTCGCAAGTGCACGAATATTCATCCTCGCGAAACTTCTTAACCCTCGCCAGGTTTCATGTCTTCCAATTGTTTTGTTTGTCGTTATTCATCGCGTCGTTTATTTTAGCTCCCTGCGACTCCCTCGCGACACCGTCGTTTATTAATCCCGCGAACCTTGTCCGTTGCGATATTATGATCCTACATCTTGCCTCTTTTTCCTTGAATATTGCTTGAAGAGCGATTTGAAGGAAAAATTCGTTGTTGTAATAATCCTTGGTTTCAATCGGTGAAGGAACGAGCGAAAGAATATTTTTCTTGAAAAGTACGTACTTGCCTCTATTCTTTTAGCGAAGTTCCGAAGCTTCTTTGTAGCATGTATATGAAGTTCCGTCTTCTGTCTCTCCTTACATCTCCTCTGCGAGGGAGAGAATATCATGAGAATCAATATTTTGATTTGCCGCAACTACTTATCTTTATCTGTTTCACTCAGTACTATTACATGATTTTGACTATTAAAGTCTTTTCTTGACACGTCTCTTCCACCCGTTTATTCTCGTCCGTTCGTGTCTCTTCTCGCATTAAATGCCCTCGTTTTCCTCAAGAATCTTTTTTGATTTTTCTATATATAGCTTTCTTTTCCTCCTCTTTTCTTCCTTTAATTTCTCTCTGCAACTTTTCTTGACTCTCTCCTTCCGCAATTTGCGCTCCTGCTACTGTAATTCTTTTCTTCATCCCTTCTAACGCTGATCCTAATCTCCAATCTCCCATCCATTCCCATACTGATAATGGCCTTCATTAGTCGTGCATACAAATCTTCTTTTGATGAAGTTCAACAGAAGTTGCTCGAGAAGGGTTTTACTCTATCAACCATTCCTGATCAAGAATCTTCATCTATTCTTTCTGCAAAGTTGTTTTCTGATCATCAATGTGATGATCAAAAATTATAGTCTCGCTAGGTCGACTTCTCGCAGACTTCCCATTCCCTTATACAATCCTGAGATGCCTTTATTTTATGAAATCTTGGCCCATGAAAAATTCTCTCGGGCTGTTTATCAATTATGTGGCGATTGCATTCGCCTAATGCTTGAGTTCGCGAACCGTGGTGCTGGCAAAGGATCTTTATACCCTAATACTGTTAGAAACCCCAATTTCGCAAACTTGGAAATAGATGCTGAGAAATACACTGTAGAGAACTTTTTTGAAAATTATTCAGTGATAAAGATGAGGAATGCGAAATCTCGCTGGGGCATTCGCCTGAAAAAGAAGGATAATGTCCCTGAGGAAAAATTACTCATGCAAGATATTGACTGGCACCCGGACAATAATACTTCTCCTCGCCACTCCAAGGATGAGAAGTGGTGGGTTGTACCCTTGATTTTAAATGGCCCTTACATCGCGGGCTCGCATATTCTTCCTGCGAATCTCGCAGGATATCATCCTTGGGAATTCAAATGGCCTGATAAGGCAAAAGAGGTATGTTTTCCACTTCAAATCTTGCCCTCGCAACTTTCTTTTTATATTTGCTTGAGTTTGTGGAATTTTTCAGATCGCCAAATTGAGAAGAAGCTACAAGGATGATCCGTTGGAGAGTACTCTGACGATACTTCGATCGCTTACGAGTGAAGTAAGAAACATTTCCTTTGTTATTTGAAACAATATTGTTGCCTCTGTTTCTTATCTTTTAATCGTATGCGAAGGTTGGAGTTGAAGAAGTCTGCAGCCTTGAAGATTAGAAGTAAGGGTAAAACCGCTGTTCGCAAAGGTAGATCTTCCGCTCCCTTAACTAAGAAGCGAAAGACTCAGTCTTCTTCTCGCCTTAGCTCAAGCTCCGAATCTTCTGACGAGGATAACCATGATTCGAATCCCTCTCTTACTAAAGAGATTCCATTGGCCGGTTCTTCTATGGATCAGTTATCTAGCATCTTCTCAGACTCTTTCCAAGGAATGGGAGATGCTCCCCAGCTTCCCTTTGCGGGGTTCTCGCAAATGTGTGTAATGCTGCTTTACTAGAGGGCAATAATTCTTTCAATGGAGCCTCTAGAATTGTGTCTCCTGACTTCTTGAACGCACTTGGGTCTTTGGTATGCATGTAGTCATATTTCCCTGTTAATTTTAAATTTTTAAATATATATGTATTAACGGTTTTTCTATCTTCTTTCATAGGTTGGAAGAACTTCTTTTGTAGTTGCCTCAGATCTCGAGAGAAGACGCAATAATCTTGAAAAGAGAAATTTACAATTGAACAAGAAGACTCAAGAGCCGGGAAGTTGAAGCCGCGTCATCTCGCGATAAGATTCAAAAATTAGAAGCCGACCTGGACTCCCAAAAGGAGAGAGTAATCACTCTTCGAAATTCAAATCAAGAACTTTATGGTATAGTAATTTTCAATTCTCAAATCCTTTTCATGCTATCTTTTATTTTTCTTTGTCTCGACTATTATTCTCGCAGACGTATATAATCTCTCCGAAGAATCCATTCTTCTCCATTCATTTCCCGAGCCTATGAATGATGATGTCCTTCTTACTCACCTCAATCAATCTCTAAGTAGTTTCTCAAATAAAATTAACCTCCTTTCATTAAAGGATCTTCAATCCAAATATCATCTCTTAGAGATCGAACACGATCTAGTTTAAATTTAACTAATCGCTTTAAACGAATGTACCTTGATTCCGAGAAGAAAATCAAGACTTTAAGGAAGAAAATTAGTGATCTCATAGATGAGAACGATCGCATTACTAACAGAGGTGCACAGGCGTTAGCGAGAATTCCACAAATCTCTTCTTGGTGTGCAAGTTGAACGAGATGAACTCCTTCATCGAATACCATACTTAAGCGGCCGAGAAGAGCAAGTTCGTTCTCTTCTTGTTATTAATAGTGATGATGAATTCGCCTGGGCTGCGAAAGTTTTAGATAATGCCAGGAATAACCTAGGTGTTGATGTTAGTCTTCATGCCGAGCATACTTCCTTGATTAAAGATATGATATCTGATAGAGAAGGTTACTTATTATACCTTACTGCTTCTTACTTTTGTAGTATTGCTTGTAAATTATTAACTTGTTGTTACTTATTTGTAGAATCCGAGAAGAGACTTCAAGTTAGAATTAGAGAGCTTGAATATGAAAAAGAACAACTCGCCAGAATTTTCAATGAGAATTGAAGAACTTGAAATCAAAAAGAACATTTCATAAGGAGTCTCTCCTTCGCGAGAATAAATATTTCAAGTTGAAGAAACAATTTCTAACGACAGTGGCCAATTTTAATAATGATGCCGTTCGTTTTCGCAATGAAGCCATGGAGTATGTTTGTAAGGACCACAATATCCCTCTGCATTTATATCCACGGCTTTCGAAAAGGTTCCCGAGAATCACTTTGTCTCGGACGTTTCGATAGTGAGGTCACGAAGAAGAAAATTCTGGCGATGAGAATAATAGGACTGAAGAATCAGATGAAGGAGAAGAATCACCAAAGAGATAATTCTTTTTGTTTTCTTTCGCTGCTTGTAATATCTGTACATTTCAATCTTCACTCCCTTTTTTTGGTAGTTCTTCCTTGTAATATAATTGGCCAACATTATTGATGTATAACTCTTTCATCAGAAGATGAATAACAATATTCCATCTTTTCCATTCCCATACTATTCTGCGACTTCTCTGCCTTGCATGATTATTTTGCCTTCGTCCACCGTAAGTTTCTTGTACATGATCTAGCCTCTGAATCTTATTATTGCTGTTACGGTTGTAGTAGTTCCTTTCTCGTTCAAATTTTTCTTGGTCGTGGCTTCCCATGGCTACTATCTTCTGCTGTCCCTCATCAGCCTTCCTTGCTTGTTGTCCTTGCGAAGTGCTCGCCACTGTATTTATGAATTGAGGCAACAAGCTTGCGTTCGCATGACATTCGAGCTTGTGTTCGCGATTGGATAAGAGTTCATTTCATTCTGTCTTTCTTCTAAGGCAATATATTCCTCCTGTAACTCTCGAGTTCTGCCGCCATCGTGATTGTATTTTTGATTCTAAAAATTTGAATGTATAACAAGTTAGTCGCGAAGAGAGCATTCACAAATGAGAGGATGAGGTATCTTTCCTCAACCCGTCCTGCCATTTCGCTACACATGGTCCTCCATCTTATTGTCAACTGCCTTAAGCTCTCGCCAACCCTTTGCTTCAATCCGAATACATCTTCAATACCTGGTCGTGAAGAGTTGTTACTTATGTATGCTCACAGGAATGTGGCTTGTAAATGGTTAAATGATGTGATTGTGTTCCTTGGCAGACCCCTCAAACCATTTTAGTGCTTCTCCTATTAGGCTTGATGCGAAATACTTGCATAGTATAGCATCATGATTCTCCCACCGCAACATACATCTCATATAAGCCTTGGTATGTTGTACCGCATGAGTTGTTCCATCAAAGATGTTGGTTAATGCGGATAGATTGCACTTAGGAGGTATTCCTCCCATCTCGTACTTCTAGCGTGAAGGGATTCTTCGCGGCTTCTGCGATGGCTTCGTCCAATTGTTTCCTTCCTCCTTCCCTTCTATTGTTCGGTAATCCTCTCATTTCAGCCAGTTCTCTTAAGATTTGTTCATTTGCCTCGAAATTTGATTCTCTTTGGTCTTTTTAGCTCGCCTCTCTCCTTCTACGCTCGTGTCTGTTTTGACCTTCTTGCTCGTTATTTTCTTCTCTCCTTTCCTGCGCGACGCTCTTCTTCGTTTCTTTCTTCAATTCGCACGCCATTATATCGGTTGTTCTCTCTTCTTGGTTGTCTCTCAGCTCTCATCTGCGCCCTCTCATATTCTTCATTAATATTTCTATTGGTACGATTTTGTTCCCTCCTTCTTTCCCGGTTGTCATGGTTATTCTGCCGGATTGCCTCTTCCATCTCTTGATTTTCCATTTCTGCTCTTATCCTTTCTCTCTCGCGAGCTAGCCGTGCTTGTTCAATGTAGTGCCTCTCAATGTCATCCTCAATCTCTCGGTTTCTTCTCAATTCTTCTCTCCCCCGTGTAAGATTATTCTCCTTCAAGAACTGGGTCATTCGGCCCTTGGAGTTGCATGTTTCCTTGATTCTCCCTATTCCGCTCATCTTGAAGATTTTCGGGCTGAGGAATATAACGATCTTCCATTTCCCCTCTTCTCTCGCCATGCTCTGTGTTTGGATTTTGTGTTTCTTGTTGGTTTTCTTCTTCAGTACTTTCATTGGTAAAACTCTCCTTCTTTCTTCCCTAATCGATCTTGAACTTGATCTCACACTACTTCTTGATCTCCTATTTTGCAATCTCATATTTTCCATCCTCAATTCATGATTCTGTCTTGTCAAGTTTGCTCGTTCCTATGCCTCTAGTCGTCTCTCTTCGTGTATTGTTTGTCTCAATCTTTCTAACGCTGCGATTTCGTCGTTTCCTGGATTCATTTCTCCATCCATTCCTTGCTCTCCTCCTCCTTGTCCATTGTTCACCATCTCGCTGCTCCTCTTCCCTCTCGTCTTCGAATCGGACCTCCAAGTATGTACACTTACTCTATCATAATCCACAGTACCCGCGTTTGTTCTTGGGGAGATCGGTGGCTGATTTTGATTTTCTCCATCATTTCTCATATTCATCCTTGACGATTCTCCTGTTTCATTCCTCCTTTCTCCAGCAAGTCTCCCACTTCTTCTTACAATCGTTGGTTGCCCTTGTACGTTTCTTCTTCTAGCCATTTCTCTTTTTCAATGAATTCTTGAGTATCTCTCCAAACCTTTTCTCTGTTAATCCAAATTCTTTCCAATTTCTACGTCAATCTCTGCTCTCTCCCTGTTTCTAGCGCATATGTAGTTGCAGGAAATCCCACACTACACCCCTTACTCAGTTTTGCTTGACTAATCCATTGAAAGATGTGTGATCAAGAGTATTTATTAATTGATTCCATGAAATGTTTACACAATACAATAAAATTACACTTAGAAATTAAGGCGCTCTTTAAACTTTCTCTCTCCTAATGACTTGCTTCACAATTCAAAAAGATCTCCCCTTTCAACAGACTCATTTAGCCCTTTATATAGGATAATACATAGTGGATGACAGCTAAGCTATCCTTTATTTTCGGGAATGTCTCGCGAAGTGTCGCAAGTGCACGAATATTCATCCTCGCGACACTTCTTAACCCTCGCCAGGTTTCATGTCTTCCAATTGTTTTGTTTGTCGTTATTCATCGCGTCGTTTATTTTAGCTCCCTGCGACTCCCTCGCGACACCGTCGTTTATTAATCCCGCGAACCTTGTCCGTTGCGATATTATGATCCTACACCCTTTGCCGGTGGGGGTGGTAAATGTTGAACTTTCTCTTCTTCTTTTAAAAAGTGATTTAGTTTCCCTTGATCGATCATTCTTAGGATAATTCTCTTGATGTTTCTGCAGTCATTTGTTAGGTGCCCATGAAAGCGATGGTAAGAACAGAACTCATGACTTCTATCTCCAGGTGGTGGCTCACTTCCCATGTTCCATGGTGCTGGTATATTTTCCATCAAAAGTATTGCTTCCCATATCTTTTCCACACTGGCATTCAATGGCGGCATTTTAATTTCCTCCCACACTACTCTGCGACTTCGCTGTCCTCTATTATAATTCTGCCTCTGGCCTCCATAAGTCTCTTGCGAATTATACCTTTGACCTCCATAGGTTTCTTGTGGTTGATCAAGTCTTTGAATTTTATTGTTTCCGCCACGGTTGTAGAAATTTCTTTCTCTTTCAAACTCTTCCTGATCGCGACTTCCCATAGCTACTAACTTTGGTTCTATATCAACTGCTTTTCTTTCTTGTTGACCTTGCGATGTGCTCGCCACTGTGTGTATTAGTTGAGGTAATAAACTTCCATTCGCAACATTAGAATTTGTGCTTGCCACTGGGTAAGATTCCATCTCGTTCTGTCTTTCTTCTAAAGCAATATATTCCTCCTGGAGCTCTCGTAATTCAGTCATTGTAATTGTATTCTTAACTCGAAAACTTTGAACATATAACAGATTGGTTGCGAACATAGCATTTATGAATGACAGTATGAGGTATCTTTCATCTACCCTGCCGGCCATCTCGCTGCACATCGTCTTCCATCTGACAGTTAAATGTCTCAAACTCTCGCCAATTCTTTGTTTCAGTCCAAATACATCTTCAATGCCAGGTCGCGAAGAGTTGTTACTTATATACGCCCCCAAGAATATAGCTCAGTAAATGATTGAATGATGTGATCGTATTCCTTGGTAAACCCTCAAACCATTTTAAAGCTTCTCCTGTTAAACTTGACGCGAAGTATTTGCATAATATAGCGTCATGGTTTTCCCATTGTAACATACATCTCACATAAGCCTTGATGTGTTGTACTGCACAAGTTGATCCATCAAAAATGCTAGTTAGCGCTGGTAAGTTGCATTTTGGGGGTATTCCTCCTAACTGCACTTCTAATGTAAAAGGATTTTTCGACCTCCGCGATAGCTTCATCTAACTGCCTTCTCCCTCCTCCTTCTCTTCATTTGTTCAATATTCCTCTCATCTCTACGCCAATTCTCGCAGAATTTGTTCATTTGCCTCGAGAATCAATTGATCGGTCTCTTTAATTCTGCTTCTCTCCTTCTTCGTTCGTGTCTACTTTTTTGTATTCTTTCGTATTTTTCGTTAATGTCTCCATCGTTGCGATTTCGCTCACGCCTTCTCTCTCGATTATCATGGTTATTCTGCCGGATCGCTTCTTCTAATTCCCGATTTTCCATTTCTTCTCTCAATCTCTCTCTCTCGCGGGCTAGACGTGCTTGCTCAATGTAATGCTTTTCAATATCATCTTCAATTTCCTTTTGCTTCCTTTGTGTTTCTCTCCCATGTAGTGCTCTTCTTCTTTCCTCCTGATTTTCTTCATTAATTGGGTTATTCTGTCCTCGAGGCTGCCTATCTTCTTGATTTCCATCATCGTGGTTGTTTACCAAAATATAACGATTTTCTATTAGTTCTCTCTCTTCGCGACCTCCTTCGCCATGATTTAACTCTCTTTACAAATTTTCTTCATTAATGTTTTCTACAGGCAATGTTCTCCTCCCATTCTCTCTACTCGATATTGATCTCGATCTGTTACTACTTCTTGATCTTCTATTTTGCAGCCTCCTATTTTCCATCCTCAACTCGTGGTTTTGCCTTGATAGATTCGCACGTTCTTCTGCTTCTAACCGCCTTTCTTCGTGTATTGTTTGTCTCAGCGCTTCTAATGCCGCGATTTCTTCATTTCCACGAATTGTTTCTCCCATCTCTTCTCGATTTCTCTCCTCCTGTCTATTATTCATCAATTGTTGTACTTCTTCTCTTTCTTCCGTAGAATCTGATCTCCATGTATGTACGCTCACTCTATCATAATCGATTACTCTGTTTAGTGCTGGTTGAATTGGTGGTTGAGTTGATGGTTGAATTGGTGGTTGAGTTGATGGTTGAATTGGTGGTTGAATTGGATCTTCTTCTCCATTTCTTGCATTTATCCTTGATGGTTCACCTACTTCATTTCTTCTTTCTCCCACTAATCTTCCACTTCTCCTTATGATTATTGGTTGTTCTGATGCATTCTTTCTCCTAGCCATTTCTTAATTTTAGTAACTTGTTAAAAATTATTCAAGATTTCTTTCTTGCAGGATTTCCCTGTTTCTAGCGCATATGTAGTTGCAGGATTTCCCACACTACACCCCTCACTCAAATCTGTTTAATCAATCCATTTGGAGATGAACAATGATGTGTTTTATTAATTGTTTCTTGAAAGATTTACAAAGAAATGTAGAGCAAAGCTAAAGAAATTACAACCTCTCTTTCCTTTCTCTCTCCTAATGACTTGTTTCACAATTCAAAAAGACCTCTCCTACAACAGACTTACTCGACCCTTTATATAGGGTATTACATAGTGGGTGACAGCTATACTGTCCCTTATTTTTGGAAACTTCTCGCGAATGCTCGCGAATATACAACTGCTTGCCTTGGCGACACTCTTAAATCTCGCCAAGTCTTTCATACTTTCCTCATGTTCTAACTATCGTCATCTATTACGTCATTTATTTACCTCCATGCGACTCCTTCGCGACGCAGTCGTTTATTAATCTCGCGAAGTATTGCCGCCGCGATATTCTGGTCCTACAATCACAGGGAGTAAATTACGAGAATAGGCTGTCAGTCTCACAGAACTGACAAGCCAATAACGACAAAATGGGCTGGACTTGGGTGACGTGAGCCCAATTGTTTTGTTTTCCGAACTTAGAACGTGACCAGCCTTGGCCGTGAGTTGTGTTAAGGAATTGTGGCGAGTTTTGGCAACTAATTTCGACCGGGGTTCGATGCACTGGACACAATTCCTAAGGAGGTGCTCTTTCCTATTTTTGCTAGGTTTCCTAGTTTCTTCAAGAAGAGGTTATAAAACTCTATATATAGGGAAGCTTAGATAGATTTTGGGGGATCTCTTTTATCTCTTGGCCTCTACTTTGTTTTCTAGGATTTTGAAACATGATAGGTTTTCTCTTCCTTCTTGTTATGAACTCCATGAATATGAGTACCTAGTTTTTATTATTGGTTATGGAATAATTGGATTTCACAAAATATACCTTTTGATATGATAAATTAGTTTTGTCTCCATGCTTTATCGTTTATGATTCACCATCAATATTATTATATGATTTGAATGCTTGCTTAGTCGAGTCGCGAATCGATTGAGTTTGATTTCATCTTTATTGCTAGATTAGGGTTATTATATGCAAAAGTGATAATTCCTGATTGCAAGTAGCATAAATAAGATTATAGTTTGTAGTGATATATTCTTATGATCTTATGTGAACCATAACCTTTGTTAAATCGGATTAGTGCTTTTACACGTTCGATTGCTTTGATTGGCCTGATTTCATAGAACTTAACGCATCTAGGGAATTAAACTTGATTAGTGCTTTTACACGTTAGGTTGTTCTCTAAGATAGAATTCATATTCGCATCTTTTAATGTGTTTGTTGATGACAAGAGGAGATTTGCGGGATATTCTTGCGATCAAGGTATTCTAGGGCCTTTGATAAAAGTTGAGATTAAAATATCAATTCTAGTTATTGTGTTGAAAACATGTTTGTGATTGAAGATGAAATCCATGACCAATACTTTCTCATCCTTGATTTGATTTGTTTACCTTTATTGTTTGCTTTTATTTAGTTTATTATATAAAAATCACAAAACCCCCATTTTTATTTATAGGAAACCGAAACATATTGACAACCTAGACCTCTCTGTGGGAACGATCATTTCTTGCCCTTGCTATATTATATATTCTGAGTAGTAAGAAAGTGTATTTATTTTTGTGTCGGTGACAACCGATCAAATTTTAGCGCCGATTCTTGGGGAGGCAGCGGTTGTCACTTGTTTTTGGTTTCTTATTTTTGTTTTTAGTTTTTCTTATTTTCTGGTTTTAACATAGTTTTGAGAACTCTTGTTTCAGGTACCAATTTCTATGGACGGAGCATATTGGTGCGATGGATACGGTTTTCAACAACCTCAACACTATGACAATTTCCTACCATCTATGAGATGCAATCAAAACCAATTTATTGGCTATGATGCATATCCTAGAGAACCTTATGGTGATTTTCATACATACCAACAACAACCTTGTAGTGGGTATGTAAGTCAAGCACCTAGGTGGGATAATTCTACTTCTAATTGGCTTTATTCGAGTTGTATGCGATTTTGAATGGATTACAAGACATGCAACAAAGGCTATACCAACTTGACCGTGATAGAGAGAACGTCGCACAAACCAATTTTTGGAACATTTATTCTTACCCGACTCCAGATCGTAGTTATGATCATTCACCCATTCAAAGGGAAGAGTCATGGGAAAGAGAACCTATTATAGCCAGCGGTGGTAAGCGTGTGAACGTCAAGAAACTTGCACAGAAATTATATAAGTTGGAAGATGATGGAGCCTCGGAAGAGCTTGTCGATGAAATTAGTAGGACCATTCATATGGAACTTAAACGACGTCGTGATAAGGGTTGGGAAACCGACGACGATTCTTATTATGGTGAGTCTGAAAATGAAGACGAAGATGATTGTGTTAAAAAGGACCAACCTTTGGAGACATTTGACGACAACTTTGCAACAAGGTTTGAGTCTAATGAAGGGGAGTATGTTGAGAATGAGACCGGTATGACCAATATTGTGGAAGACCCAATTGAACTTGTGAAAGATTGTAATGAAGATGTTGATGCCGAGATTTTGGTTAAGGCAGAAACGGACGAAGAATGGTTGCAAGGTTTGATAGAGGACCATGATATACAAGAGGTGAGTAATTCACTTGAGTTTTTCAAGGATGAAGAGGATTCCGTGATACAAGAGATTGTGATAGGTTTGTCTAACCCTTTGCATATTGTTTCTTCTCCTTTACCTCTTCTTTGGTTTGAATGTATGTGCTTCGAGAATATTGTTGAATGACTTTGTTTCTCGTTTTCTGCCATTAGAGAAACTTGATTCTCATACTATGCAGGTTTTGGAACTAGAAACCGTGGTAGTCCCTGAATTCTATATTCTTTATATACTTTCAAGTGTGGACAAGAATAAATGTGGGGGAAGCTTTTATCGGTTCATAGCTTCATTTCTGTTTTATATTACTAATATTTGTGTGAATCTAGTGTTTCCAAAACAGTAACTATGGAAGGATCCCCAACTTTTCAGATTGTTGGTATATGGGGAATGAATCTTGCAAGGATATAGTCGAGCTGACGACTTTAAACCAAGCGCTACATGGGAGGCAACCCATAGGTTTTGTATCTCTTATATTTTAATTTTTCTTTTCTTGTTTTTATTTTTGCTTGTAACATATTATTATAAATTTCCCACCTTGACTTTCTTTGGACGATTCAATTTACATTGAGGACAATGTAAATTTTAAGTGTGGGGGAGTGGTTAAGTATTTGCATTGTAAAGTTTTCATATATTTTTCAACTTTTGTGTAAAATAGTGAATAAAAACTCCAACTTGTGGTTAGTTTAGAGTCACATAGTATACATGTCGCTAAGATTACATCGAGATTCTCATAAGAGTGACTGAACTTAGAGATGACAGAGAACATGATCGGGTTTCTTAATTGTATGAGAGTTAAAGTTGGATTTAACCATTCCAGTGGCAAATGAGGTGCATACTGAATTCGGTATTAGAGTAGTGGTCCCCTATAGTGGAGACTACCCATATTACATAATGTGAGGCACCGACCTTCAATTCTTTGTACCTGTCTAAATATGTGCTTTTAGAGTGTGTGTCACCGTACGTAAACTCCGGGTAGAATGGTGAGCTGCCCAACCTCCCACCATAGAAGCACTATTTTGATCTCTTGAGTGCTATTTTTATCAATCATGATGGTGACATCGAATTGCTAACTTACATACCACTTGTAATCTTGTTCGCAGTTAGCACCATCCACTTTCTCTCTCTATACCAACAGGTCCATAGAAACACCATCATCATCAACAAGAGGAGCATCACAAATTCGAAGGAAAGTTGAAGACGTTCAAGGTTTACAAGCAACGGTACAGAAATGAGCAGATTTCATTGTATAAGAGCGAAGATTATCAAGATGAGAGTTCAAGAAGTTTATGATATCAAGAGATACAAGTTGTGAGGAATTGAGCGGTAAAGTACTTACACCATGGCCTTTGTACTTGCATTTTTATTTATAATTGTTTATTTGTATTTCATTTTCTCTTGTCTCCAAAAAAAAAAAAAAAAAAAAAAAGCCAAGAGAAAATTTCTTTAGGTTCATTACTAGTTTTATTGTTTTGTTTCGTTTTCATTTTGTATTTGTTTTATTTTTCTTGTCTCATAAAAAAAAAAAAAAAAAAATAAAAAAAAAAAAAAGACAAGAAAAATTAATTGTATCATATTTTGGGTTTGTATAGTTCGTTTTTAGTTTTGTATTCTTTCAATAAAGCCAATAGAAGAAGGAATATCTACAATGAAGTTTTAAGCAACAAGGAATTAGAGGAAAGAATCACATTGTCAAGATTCTACGAAGTTCAAGAGTTATCATCGACAGTTGAAGACCGAAGACGAAGATGAAGACCCCGATTGAAGACCGAAGAAGTTTCTATGGATGCTGTGAGAGTGGTGCTAGCTGCACATCGAACGGATAACGAGGTAAGTAAGCATATTCCCACCTTCATTAAGCGGTTGATTTCCTTTCTAAGAGATCGTCAGAAAAAATGGGTTTTCAAAAATGAATAAAAGATGTGGGTTTTCAAAACAATTCGGAGGGTTTTACCTTCCTACCATTCAACGTTTCTCAGGATTCTCTCTTCACTCCTACCTGGACACATGTGTGACCCATAAAAAAGTTGTTTATTATTGAGAGTAACTTCATAAAACCCTTTCTTGTGAGGCAGAGTCGAGACTTTTGATCACTCCGAACCCGAATTTCTTTCGATAAGGGATGGTTATTTCTCTCTCAACTTTTAAGGACGAGATTGTGTTCATTTATGTGTCTAACTTCTTATGACTAGTGTGCAAAATCTCTATGTCTTCTTAGCGCGTTGGATGCTATTATTACGGAGAACTAGTAAGTTGGAAAAATAGGTTTTGTGGGTATATCTCTAGTAAACCCTCACGAGACTATAACTCGTCCACTAGGGACACCTAGGGGTTTAAAGGCGTGTTATACGTGCTAAGTGTGACCGTTGCCTCGACGACACGGAGTTGTTGTATTTTTTTTGTTTTGTTTTGTTTGCTCGAGGACTAGCAAAGTCTAAGTGTGGGGGAATTTGATAGGTGTTTAAAAACACCTCTCTAAGTATCAATTGGTTATGCTTTCTTAGCTAGTTTTCTTGCGAAATTGCATTGTTATCTTTCTTTTATATTTTATGGGAATTTTGGAGCTTATTCCCGAAAAGAACAAGAAATCGTCCAATTGGCCACAAAAATAGATAGAATTGTCATTGCATGGAAACTACTACGCAAAATTGCGTGGGCATATCGGATGCTCGAAGCTAATGCACTGATTTTAAAGACCATAAGACGTTGCTGGATGTTCGGGAGATAAAAGAGAATTTTAATTCTCTCTGTGTTTACAAGAGATGGCAGTAGTGGGTGCTGGGCCAAACTGGCCATAAGTCATGGCCTTAACACCATAATAGTCGGGCTTATTTAATTGGTGCACTCGGTGGAAGAAAAGGCGACTGTACGTGTGAGCTAGTGCTAGCATGTGCATCTGAGAAGGAGAGAAAAATTAGGTTTCCATTGAAACCCAAATTCACGAGCAGAGAATCAGGCTCATTTCCTTGGTCACCGGTTCGTAAGCAGAGACGATATGGGGTGCTGTCGAAGGGTTAGGTCAGCTATTCAAGATGAAGGAACCAGTACTCGAGTTTGGGTATTGTTCGACAGAATAACAAGGAGATGTGTTGATGTTGTCGGGGACTGAATGTGAAGATTCGAGTGGTTGAATAGTTTTTTGAACTATGGTTTTGTATTGGATTGAACTTGCAGGGGGTTGGAGAGCTACAAAGGATGATTGCTCGACGTACAACACCACCATCAGGTTGTGTATATCAATTGTTCGACAGAATAGCATAACCACCAGCTTGGTTCTGTGGTCGATGGTGATTATGGCAGCAAGAAGAAGAGATGGTGTTTTTGGTAATTGGCAGCTGTGACGTTGGTTGATGGGTTGCTGTAGGTGAAGTGAGATGAGCTCGAGTCTGCCATGGAATCCGGGAGGATAGAGCTGAGCTACAGAGAAGATTAATGGGTTTCTAGACACGGAGTTTGCAGCTGTGGTGATTGTCGACAGAATGGTGATGATAACTAAAGCAAGGGAGCTACGAAGGTGCAGCGAACTGAGATGATAGTAAGCTTTGTGATGAGAGCCAGTGGAGCTCGAGGGGAAACAAGATGCAGTCAAATGGAAATGGGTATTTGCAGTGATAGAACTGATGATAGAGAAAGCTGCTGTCATGATCGATAGGATGCGCTGGGAGTTGTTGGTGATCTGTGATGGTGGAACTCGCTGTGTATGATGGTCAGTGGTGATCGGAAGTGATAGAGCTCGAGAACGGATCTTGGCAGAGATGGAGGTGCTGCTGGTAGTCGATGGAGTTGCGGTCTGTTGAAGATGAGTCTGCCGCCATTAATGGAGCTTGGATTGATGACGCTGATTCCGTTATTTGAATGGGTGTTGGCTGTTAGCAGTGAAGAATTGTGGTTGGACGAGTCTGAGAATGGGGCTACAATGGACAATGGTCGAGTGCATATGAGCGTAGCTCGAGTTTAAGGGACTGCTGCCATTAATGGCAGTGACTAAATGATGAACCAGAAGATGGCAGTAACGTGACAGGGAAGGAATGATGGTGTCGATGAATATAGAGGAGACCGAGCTCAGGTCATTGAGTTTTGCCAGCGTTAAAAGGTGATGGGGAAGAGGACGTGAGTTACAGAGTAAGAGTTGAGATACATGGAAGCTTACTGACTGAAAGACAACCGTATATAATCACAAGGAGTAAATTACGAGAATAGGTCAGTCGGGTCTCACGGAATCGACAAGCCAATAACGACAAAATGGGCTGGACTTGGGTGACGTGAGACCAATTGTTTTGTTTTCCGAACTTAGAACGTGACCAGCCTTGGCCGTGAGTTGTGTTAAGGAATTGTGGCGAGTTTTGGCAACTAATTTCGACCGGGGTTCGATGCACGGGACACAATTCCTAAGGAGGTGCTCTTTCCTATTTTTGCTAGGTTTCCTAGTTTCTTCAAGAAGAGGTTATAAAACTCTATATATAGGGAAGCTTAGATAGATTTTGGGGGATCTCTTTTATCTCTTGGCCTCTACTTTGTTTTCTAGGGTTTAGAAACATGATAGGTTTTCTCTTCCTTCTTGTTATGAACTCCATGAATATAAGTACCTAGTTTTTATTATTGGTTATGGAATAATTGGATTTCACAAAATATACCTTTTGATATGATAAATTAGTTTTGTCTCCATGCTTTATCGTTTATGATTCACCATCAATATTGTTATATGATTTGAATGCTTGTTTAGTCGAGTCGCGAATCGATTGAGTTTGATTTCATCTTTATTGCTAGATTAGGGTTATTATACGCAAAAGTGATAATTCCTGATTGCAAGTAGCATAAATAAGATTATAGTTTGTAGTGATATATTCTTATGATCTTATGTGAACCATAACCTTTGTTAAATCGGATTAGTGCTTTTACACGTTCGATTGCTTTGATTGGCTTGATTTCATAGAACTTAACGCATCTAGGGAATTAAACTTGATTAGTGCTTTTACACGTTAGGTTGTTCTCTAAGATAGAATTCATATTCGCATCTTTTAATGTGTTTGTTGATGACAATAGGATATTTGCGGGATATTCTTGCGATCAAGGTATTCTAGGGCCTTTGATAAAAGTTGAGATTAAAATATCAATTCTAGTTATTGTGTTGAAAACATGTTTGTGATTGAAGATGAAATCCATGACCAATACTTTCTCATCCTTGATTTGATTTGTTTACCTTTATTGTTTGCTTTTATTTAGTTTATTATATAAAAATCACAAAACCCCCATTTTTATTTATAGGAAACCGAAACATATTGACAACCTAGACCTCTCTGTGGGAACGATCATTTCTTGCCCTTGCTATATTATATATTCTGAGTAGTAAGAAAGTGTATTTATTTTTGTGTCGGCTGACAACCGATCAAATTTTGGCGCCGTTGCCGGGGAAGGCAGCGGTTGTCACTTGTTTTTGGTTTCTTATTTTTGTTTTTAGTTTTTCTTATTTTCTGGTTTTAACATAGTTTTGAGAACTCTTGTTTCAGGTACCAATTTCTATGGACGGAGCATATTGGTGCGATGGATACGGTTTTCAACAACCTCAACACTATGACAATTTCCTACCATCTATGAGATGCAATCAAAACCAATTTATTGGCTATGATGCATATCCTAGAGAACCTTATGGTGATTTTCATACATACCAACAACAACCTTGTAGTGGGTATGTAAGTCAAGCACCTAGGTGGGATAATTCTACTTCTAATTGGCTTTATTCGAGTTGTATGCAGATTTTGAATGGATTACAAGACATGCAACAAAGGCTATACCAACTTGACCGTGATAGAGAGAACGTCGCACAAACCAATTTTTGGAACATTTATTCTTACCCGACTCCAGATCGTAGTTATGATCATTCACCCATTCAAAGGGAAGAGTCATGGGAAAGAGAACCTATTATAGCCAGCGGTGGTAAGCGTGTGAACGTCAAGAAACTTGCACAGAAATTATATAAGTTGGAAGATGATGGAGCCTCGGAAGAGCTTGTCGATGAAATTAGTAGGACCATTCATATGGAACTTAAACGACGTCGTGATAAAGGTTGGGAAACCGACGACGATTCTTATTATGGTGAGTCTGAAAATGAAGACGAAGATGATTGTGTTAAAAAGGACCAACCTTTGGAGACATTTGACGACAACTTTGCAACAAGGTTTGAGTCTAATGAAGAGGAGTATGTTGAGAATGAGACCGGTATGACCAATATTGTGGAAGACCCAATTGAACTTGTGAAAGATTGTAATGAAGATGTTGATGCCGAGATTTTTGTAGGATCAGAATATCACGACAACAACACTTCGCGAAGACAATGGATAACAACATTGCGAGTGAGTCGCAGAGGGTTAAATATGAATGACACACTGAATGACGATAGGAAGATATAAAATCTGGCGAAAGTTAAGAAGTATCGCGAGTATGAATATTTGTACGTCCGCGACACTTCGCGAGACATTCCCGAAAATAAAGGACAGCTTAGCTGTCATTCACTATGTATTACCCTATATAAAGGGATGAGTGAATCTGTTGTGGGGGTTCCTTTGGAAGGAAAAAGCAAGTCATTAGGAGAGAGAAACAGAGAGAATGTTGGTAAGTTCTTAAGTGTAATTTCATCTTCCGGTGTAAACATTTCAAGAAAATTATTAATAAACATTCATAATTGTTCATCTATTATCTTTTGAATGGATTAGTTATACAAAATATAGTGAGGGGTGTATTGTGGGATTTCCTGCAACTACATATTGGCGCTAGAAACAGGACTAAGAAAGGAAGAAGGCAATCGAATCATTCAAATCAAGAAAATGAAAGAAAAAGAAAATGTTAAATTAGACGAGGCAAAGGAGAAAGATATGGAGTACAGTTCGGGCACAAAGACAATGATTGATGAGTTTCATGAAAATATCAAAGGAAGAATACACAAGCGGGATTTTGAAGGAAAGAAAATCACAGATAGAGAGGTGACATTGCCTTTAGAAGAATGGGAGAAGCAAAGGATAACATTCACAGCTTCAGAAATATCTAAAGAAAATTTGAATCACACATCTCCACTGGTAATCACAATAAACGCGTGCAAAGGAGAAGAATTAGTAAAGGCAACGCAAACATGGACGGTAAATAGAACTTTAATCGATACGGGAAGCTTGGTGAATATCATGTTTTATCATGCTTACAAGAAAATGGGATATAAAGATAAAGAAATGATTCCCACGGCCTACAACATCCATGGTTTTGGTAAATCCATAACAAAGGTTAAAGGAGAAGTAAAAATACGAATTCTGTTGGGAGACATTGAGACACGAGTAACCTTGTGTGTAGTGGATATGGAATCGCCATACAACGTATTGCTAGGGAGACCATGGGTACATGCAATAAAAGCTGTAGCATCAACATTTCATCAATGTATCAAATTTCCCACACCAACTGGAATCGGCGAGATTAGAGGAGATGTGGATAAAGGAAGAATATGTTATCAAATTGAAATAAAATATCATGAAGAGCAAGCAAAGAAGCGAAAGTATCGCGTAAAACCGCGAAAAGCAAATAAAAAAGAAGAAGAATTTAGAGTTTACGTGATAAGAGCAAAGGAAGGAAAAGGGATACCTAGCGAGATCTCGGGAGAAGAAAATGAACTCGCGAAAGAGTTGAAAGGACCAACCCCTATGGGAGAATCACAAGCTAGTTACGTCGCGGCAGAGCAAACGAAAGAAGTGAATGTCGGAACTAATGAAGAGCCCAAGATGTTGAAGATTGGGACCAGTATGGAAGCGAATGAGGAAAAAAGGACTGTAGAATTGTTGTGAGACTATAAGGATATCTTCGCGTGGAACATGGATGATATGCCTGGTATAGATCCATCGATAGCTTGTCACAAACTGGAAATAGACAAAAGGGTGAAGCCGTTCAAGCAGAGAAAGAAAAATCGCAACAGCTTATCACCCCCAAATAGAAGAAGAATTGCGAAAATGCTAGATGCGGGAATCATCAGGCCAAAGAAAGTATCCTGAATGGATAGCAAATATGGTTATAGTCCCAAAGAAGAAAAAGGGGATAAGAATTTGCATAGATTTCACTGATTTAAACAAAGCTTGTCCTAAAGATAGTTTTCCATTGCCAGATATCCCACAACTAGTCGAATCAGCAGCAGGAAATGAAAGAATATCATCTCTGGACGGGTATAAAGGTTACAACCAGATTCCTCTCGCCGAGGAAGACCAAGAGCATACTGCTTTTTTCGCTCAAAGGGGGTTATATTGCTATACAAAAATGCCGTTTGGTTTACGAAATGCTGGAGCAACATACCAAAGAATGGTAGAAGAAGTGTTCGCAGAATGGATACATAAAACACTGGAAGTATACGTAGATGATATGCTCGTAAAAAGTAAGAAAGCAGAAAACCATGTACGAGATCTGAGAGAAATCTTTGAACAGATGAGGTGATTCAACATCAAAGTAAATCCGGAAAAATGTACCTTCGGAGTGGCATCGGGAAAATTTTTGGGTTATATAGTATCAAAGGAAGGAATACAAGTCGACCCGAGAAAGTGAAAGCGATTCGCGATATGCCAACACCTGCGACAATAAAGGATGTTCAAAAGCTAAATGGATTATTAGCATCACTAGGAAGATTCATTTCACGGTCATCTCGATAGTGCAAACATTTTTTCAAAGATCCCGAAAAAGGATCGAAGTTTAAATGGACAGACGAATGTGAAAAGGCTTTACAAGGAATTAAAGAACATCTAATGGAAGTATCCATTATGCAAAAAGCAGAGCCAGGAGAGGAATATCTTTAATGCAAAGGAATTATTCAAGATTGAAAAACTAACTTTAGTCTATGCAACATTTAAGCTTCGACTACGCCGCACGCACGGTGTAGTCGTTTGTAAGCGCAGAATAAACGACTGGCCGAGCGAGTCGCAATAGACGCCGGAGTAGAAAAACCGATTTACTATATCAAGGGCGAAGACTTTTTTAATGCAAGCGCAGTGTAAATTTTCCGTGTAAACACTTTATGAATTATTCGAAGATTGAAAAACTAATGTAGTGTAACCACATGGCGTTAGTCTATGCAAAAAAAGACCATGAGAATCAAATTTGAACAAATCTTAAGAGAACTGAGGAAGAAGGAGGAAGGAGACAACCTGAAGCCATCGCAGGCCGCCAAGAACCCTTTCACGATGAAATGATGCATTAACCAACATCTTTGATGTAGAAGAAGAGATGTATGTTACATGGAGACCCAAATGATTTGTTAAATCATTTACAAGCCACATTTCCTAGAACAATTCTTCATCGGGTGTATCAAGATGTGTTCTGTAAAACAAAGGGTGGGAAATATTGGAGAACCATGTGTAGAGGATCAGGTTGAGGAGATATCTCATCTCATTTGTGAATGCCTCTTTGCGATTAACTTGTTATACATTCAAATTTTTAGAGTCAAAAATACAATCACGATGGCAGAACTCACAGAATTACAGAAGAATATATCGCCTTAGAAGAAAGACAGTGTGAAATGAATTTTATCCGGGCCGCGAACACAAATTCAATGCGACGCAGAAGCTTGTTACCTCGATTCATCAATACGAGCACTCACGAGGACAGAGAAAAGGAGAGCCGATGAGGGACAGCAAAGATAGATGTGAGCATGGGAAGCCATGATCAAGAAGAGTTTGAACGTGAAAGGAATTACTACAAATCAGAATGCAATAATAAGATCAGAGGCTTCATGTGCAAGAAACTTAAGTGGACGAAGGCAAAATAATCCGGAGAGGGCGTAGAAGTCATAGAACACGTGGGAACAAATTAAGATGCCTCCACTTTGAATGCTAGCGTTGAAAAGATCTGGGAAGCTATACTTGTGATGGAAAATGTACCAGCACTCGGGAATGTTGGAATGGAACCAAATAGTCATGAGTTTTGTTCTTACCATCGCTTCCATGGGCAATAAAGAGAATTATTCTCGGGATGATTAAAAAGTCAATTCACTTTCTAAAAGGAGAAAAGGCCAGACATTACCACCACCACCGTAAATGCACGTAACAAAGTTGTCAGCCGAAAGGAAAGGAAACATTTGTGATAGAAATCTAACGAAAGCCAAAATTTGAATCAACCTATCGTCCACTCTTATCGCATAAATCAAGATTTTCATGACAACGCGCTCAAAGTCTTTGCGAGAGATGTCAAGGATAAAGAAATATTGAGAACAACGCGATTAGAAAAGTGGCAACAAGACCTTCCCTTCTGCCAGGGTGAAGTGCCAAAGGAAGAGAAACACATGATAGCCTTAAGGAAACTGAGATTAACCTGAAACCGACGGAGAAGATGACTTAGGGGAGGAAGCTTTCAACCGATCTTAATCGGGAAGTTCCGGTGAATATTCTCTTCTACCATACTTACAAGACGATGGGAGGAAAAAGATGAGGATTTGATCTCTTACAAGATATATGGCTTTAATGGCACCGCAAACAAACCAAAGGGAGAGGTTCACATGAGAATACTCTACAAGGATTATCAATTTAAGTATTTTATTCGTGTGGTGGTCGGGATGGAATCTCCATACAATGCGCCTTGATTGGGAGGCCATGGCTTCATGAAATCTTGGGAGTCGCGTCAACGTATCATCAATGTGTTAAATTCCACATCCAAATGGCATTATTATCACAGGGAGATTGGAAGAGTCGTAAATAATGTCATGAAGTAGATGTAGAAAAGTCAGATTTGGAAATGCGATGAGAGATGAGCTACTCGAGGTGAATGCTGTAGACAAAGTATTATTATGGTAATAAAGAAGCAAAGGATATGAGAGCAAAAGGCATAAGCAAAGAATAATCAACAAAAAACAGAGAAAAAGTAGCAATTGAAGTAATGATAAAGTAGAATCTCGCAGCCAAGAGTATATGGGAATTCAATTAAGAAAGAAAAATGAAAATACAAATTGTGCTAAGATTCAAAAATAATGAAACTTGAATGATTGAATGATTTAACAAATATGAATAAGTAAAAGAATGGGACGAACCTTTTGGCGACACACTAGTCATTTCGTAAGAGGCAAATGTAAGACCTAAAGTTGGGGTATTCTCTCGACTGGCCTCACCGCTCCCGGCTTCTAGTCATGGAAATTTGGGGCCCATGAAAGCCTATCCTAAGAGGTACCTGGATTCCCAACTATATATGTAGGTTATACCCGGTTGGGCGACCGAGGGTCAGAGCCAGGAGAGAGGAATTGTTGGTATACCTTGCGACTGGAAGAACCGTCGCACGCGTTAAGCGCAGTTTCTTCAACTCCAACCCGCATACGCAGCGTAAAGATATTGCTGCGAATAGACGCAATTATAGAAAGAAAATTACTTAGTAGAAAAACCGATTTACTATATCCATTTAAGTAAGACTTTTAATGCTGCAGAAAGGAATTATTCAAGATTGAAAAACTAATCCTGGCGTTAGTCTATGCAACATTTAAGCTTCGCATATTTTTCAGCACATAAAATAAACGACGCTTGTCAGGGTGGTAACAAAAGTACCAATCGAATCGGTAATGAAAAATTCAAAAGATCGGGAAGAGTTGAAAGGTGGAATGCCCAAATAAGCCATTATAAACTCAAATATGAAATATTATCCTCAACCAAGTCACGTAGTCGCAGACTTTTTAGCGAAATTTCCTTTGGAGGAAGATGAAGTGGATGAAATGATGGATGTAGAAGAAGAGCATGGAGACCCAAATGATTTGTTAACTGAACCAGATAGGTGGGAAATATTGGTAGACGGATCATCAAATGGAGAAGGTAATGGAGTGGGAATTGTTGTGATTTCGCCAGAAGGCAATAAATTAGCTTTCTCTTTTAGATTGGAGTTTGAATCCACCAATAATGAAACGGAGTATGAAGCTATAATACATGCTCTGCGATTCGCAGAGAAATGAAGTTAGAAAATGTGAGGATTACCAAGTGATTCGCAATTAGCAATTCGCCGATAACGAGAAAATACGCTACAAATGAGCCATCTTTGCAAAAGTACGAAAGCTTGTCGAAGAATTGTCAAAGACAGATACCAAAAATGAGGTGGAGGCATATATCAAGGAGAAATAACAGACTCATGAGATGCTTTTGCCTTTATATCAAGTATGATGACAGACCCCACTGCGAGGAATATCAAAATACAAACACTTTTGGCACCATCAATCAATAAAGAAGAAGAACAAGAAGCGGATGCAATGTTAGTAGAAGACATACCACAATGTCGCGATAAAGACTGGAGAACAGAACTTCACGCTTACCTGATGAAAGGGGAGGTACCAAGAAATAGATTAGAAGCACACAAATTGAAAAGCCGTGCAACGAATTATGAATTAAGAGATGGTGTGCTTTATCGACGATCTTTTGATGGACCTTCACTTCGATGCTTAACGAGGGAAGAGGGAGAAATCATATTGAAGATGTTGCATAGTGGAGATGCTGGAAATCATAGCGGTGGAAGATCTCTAGCATATAAAGCAAAAATGCAAGGATATTACTGGCCATATATGCATGAAGACGCGAAAGCAATGTCAAGGCGCTGCGAAGATTGTCAAAGACATGGGAAGAAAATACATGCACCCAAGGGCACCGTTAAATTCTTCAACAAGTGTGTGGCCTTTTGGAAAGTGGGGTCTAGATATTGTGGGACCTTTTTTACCAGAACAGGCAGAGAAGATACCTAATTGTCGCAACGGATTATTTCACCAAATGGGCGTAAGTAAAAGCGGTACAACACATTCGCGACAAAGACGTTTTTACTTTCATATTCGAGAATATTATATGCAGATTTGGGACCCCTTACGGTTGGTATCGATAATGGGAAACAGTTTGAAGGGCAAAACATAGAGTTGTTACTTAATGCATTTCAAATAAAATGTGGGAAATCGACTCCACTATATCCGCAAGCTAACGGTCGAAAGGAGGCAACAAATAAAACAATCGCGGATATATTGAAGAAGAAGTTAGAAGGACACAATAGAGGATGGTGCGAACAAGTACCCAAAGTGCGGTATGGGCATACAATACAACCGAAGAGAAGCTACCGGAATGTCACCTTTTTGCTTAACATATGGAGTTGAAGCCGTGCTCCCAACGAAGTTATGATCCCAACAACTAAGAAAGAAGTTTGGGAGAAAAATCTTAGTGCAAGTAACATTCTAATCAAGTTGGACGAATTAGAAGAGAAAAGGGAGAAGGCGTTACGACACATGGAGAATTATCAACGAAGATTGGCAGAGAATATAACAAGCGTGTGAAGATACGTGAATTTCAACCAGGAGACTTGGTGCTGCGAGAGACACCAATATATCAGTGAGAAAATGGAGGCAAGTTGGCGAGAAAATGGGATGGACCTTATATTATCAAAGAAGTAGTTGGTACAGGGACTTATAGATTGATGGATCCCCAAGGAAAAGATATGGGACAAAGATTAGGCGGCCGTGGAACAAAGTTATATCTAAAGAAATACTACCCGTAAAGGTGGGTTAGATGAAGTACTTTAATGCAAGATATTTGCAAAATTTAATAAAATACAGACCAAGATATCAGCGAATGTCTCGTAAGCAGAAAGGCAAGAAATAACGAATGAATGAATGAATAAACATGATTGAATGAATGGGACGAACCTTTATGGCGTACACCCTAGTTCGCGAATTATACTTCGTAAGAGGCAAATGTAAGACCTAAAGTGCGTCATATAAGGGGGAATCTCTTAACATGGTCCAGGGAAAAGGTTACACCGCCCCTGGAACCTGGGTTATGCAGATTTGGGGCCCATGAAAGCCTATCCGGAAGAGATACCTTGGATTCCCAACTATATATGTAGGTTATACCCTGGTTGGGCGACCGAGGGTCTCTTTCAAGGAGTCAGCGTATGATCAAGGCGCCGAGGTACACGGTTGAGTCAAGAGTGCGGGGAGCATGGAACTTCCTTACCACTCTTGACAAGTCTTGGCGCATGCTTTTCGGCCCGAAGAAAACTCCACTTAGGGTGCAGCCTTGTAACCATAAACTCTATAGGTATAAGGGATAAGAGGCTGCGAAAACAACTCGGTTGTTGTTAAGACCGGATGGGAGGAGCTAGCCTTGTATGGCCGATGTACGCCTCCTTGAAGGGGCAACCAGGGGAGATGATAAGGGCGGCACCCTCCATTAGGGAGCTGATAAGTGCCAAAGACGCAAATGTCATGAGGCTTTGTTTTTGCAAGGAAACTTAGGCTTGTCATATTTGTGCAATGATCCTGTAGAGGCAATAATACTAACGCGAGGGTAAGACGAGATCAATGGGTCCTTACATGAAAGTGTAAAGACGTCCTGCGATTTCGTCGCAAGACGACAATGTCATGGGGCTTTATTTTCGCAAGAAAGTTTAGGCCTGTCATATTGTCGCAAACAAAATATCCTGCAGAGGCAAAAATACTTGAAAAATGATAAGACAAGGTCAATGGGTTTTTACATGCAAGTGTAAAGACGTCCTGCGACCTTGTCGCAATAAAGGGTGGCAGAGTAAGACCTTTACTTAGGAAGGTCAAACTTAGAAGACCATCAAAAATGATAAGGCAAGGTCAATGGGTCATTACATGAAAATGTAAAGGCAGCCTGCGATCTTGTCGCAATAAGAAGAAATGAAGTGAAATTCCTAATTGGGATGGTTTTACTTAATAAAAGGTTCCGTAAGCGAACATGCTCGCAAGATTATGTTCAAACATCTTAAATAAGAGAAAAAGGAGAAAATAAGGGGATTACTCGATCAAAGATTTAATCCTTACAAACAAAAAGAAGTTTTGACAAATTACAAAGAAAGCTTAATTCTCTGCATCAATATTATCCACTACAGAGGATGGTAGAGATATTTCACCGCCTTTATCGCCTTCACCTTCACCTATCGGTGGATTTTCATCGAAATGTTTTCAAGACCTTCATTTTCGCCACCGGTGGATTTTCATCGAAATTTTTTCAATCGGATCTTCGCTACAACTTCGAAGATTAGCGATATCTTCGCAGCTTTCATAGTCATAATCACCGTCGGGAGAATCGGTGGACTTCATCATCACTTACTTCCAAAGGATCAACATGAATAGGATCAAGGGACTTAGACAATAAAATCTCATTCACAAGGACTTGACTTTGAGGGGGAATTGACGAAGCAACGCCTTTTGACGATTCTTACTATCTATGTCTTTACAGTAAGACATATAATCAAATCTTCGTTCTGCACGGTCACGAGAACGAGCAAGAGAGGCGGCGAGTAACCCATTTTCTTTGCGAATCTTAGAATAATTTGATCTGAGGGTGGAGATAACGGAACGAAGCTTTTTCTCAGAGTCTGCATAACAAGTGCACAAGATTAGAGAAAACTTTTACAGAGTATTTTTGGAATATTCGGGATAATTTAAGATTTTTGGAACAAATTAATGAATTAAGATAGTCAAATAATATGACTACCTTCCTTCTGAGAAGTAAGATGCTGAATTAAAGCTGCAAAATTATTTCCCAAACAGTCCATGGCATCATCAAATGTATCTCCAACTAGGCCTTTCAATCGAGCTCGCAAGCTTTTTTCATTCGACACAAGTATGGAATTCTCGGTCACAAGGGTAGAGTTAGATTTTTCTAATTTGGAACATTGATCCTTGAATTGGTTTGCTTTTAGACTCAAGGTTATTCTACCCCGAATAAGTTTATCTCTCTCAGCAGATAATTTCTTCAAGTTGGTTTCTCAAAGTGTGAATAGATTGTTCTTGTTCTTCACGTAATTTTTGACAAGCATCATATTGTTGCGAATAAGTCGCGACCTTGTTTAGCAGAGATCGCTTCTCCTGAGAAAGTGTCCCATTCTCATCTGATAAAGTTTGCAACTCCAAATTAGCCTTAGTCAAAGAGTAAGAAAGGCGAGATAAGTCTTTACTTAATGAGTCTTGTCAAGTAAATCAAAGTTTTCTTTAGACAAATTATCTATTTGATCAACAAAGATACGTATGAAGATTATTCAAGAAGTTATATTGCTCCATCCAAGCATCTCTTTCAACTCGAACTTCTTCAACAATTGATTCCAACCGATATATCTCCATTATTCGTTTCTGATTTAGAGCTTGAAGGGCGAACAAGAACTTAAGTCGTAAAAAAAAAAAAAAAAAAAAAGCTTAAGGGGGAAGAGTATACCTTTTAACTCTTCATTCTTCTTGCGAAGAATATCACGATCTAGTGAGAGGTTGTGAAATTTTTGATTTTCAAGATGAAGATTATTGCATCTAGCAGTCATAGCTTGAAGATCACTTTTCAAAGACATTAATCTCTTGAACTAAGGATGCTTGCGAGATCCTATCAGGACCGAGATGTTTACTTAAAATCTCGCAGACATCAGACTTGACAGGATCGACGAAGTCTTCTTGGCATCATTCACAAGGTCCGAGAGAACTTTGAAAGCCACATCTATTCCTTCCAAATTTTCTCAGCAAGAAGAGGGATTTGCTCGGGTAAAGAAGGAAGAGACGAATCATTCTTCGCCAAAGGAACATCGTGAGAAGAGGAGATTTCAGGAAAGGTAGTGATTGGAGGAATGACAGGGACATTGATGGTAGGAGAAGGAGTAAGTTCATTTGTAGTAGGACTATTATGAGGAACTTGATCTATGAGGAGTTGAGACATAGGAATATTGTCATTTGCGACAAGATTACCCTGCGATGATTTCGCAACAGGAGAAGAAGGTGTAAATGAGGGAAAAGGAACATCAGGAGTAACAGGTTTAGAGTGGCGAGATCTTTTGGGAGTTTTGTCATTAGTTTTGTCATCTTGTGAATGGTAAATTAAGTAAGAGACAGAGGCAATGATATTGTTATTAAAAAGTAAATGCTTCTTAAAATACCTTATCACTCGCAGACTTTCTTTTAGAAACGGTATGTTTTGCTTGCGAAGAGGACTTTGGTTGCAGGGTGGATTCTTGTTGAGAAGCGGGTTTCGACTGCGAATCCAAAGAAAGAAGGGGGTTCTTCACGGTGAACTTGGTGCTGGGTTTGTTCTTGCTAAAACAAAAATGGCAGAAAAAGATTAAAAGGAATAAGATAATCTCAACAAGAGAAACTAATCACAAAATCAATCAATCGTAGAATCAATCGAGTTTGGCAAGAGTAACAAACCTGGATGCCATGGAAGTAATAGCAAATAAGAAATAACAGAAGAATGATGAAGACGATGATGAAGAAGAATAACAAAAAAACAAATATGAATTTATGAAGGAGATGAAATAAAAGGAAAGAAGTGTTCTTCACGAAAGATCCTCCTATAAATAGGCAAGAAAATGTTATGACCGGATAACATTAAATGTACCGGTAAAAAGGATGGTTTTAAAACACGTGTAAACGGTCATTCCTAGATTCACGGAGCTATGCTGAAGAAGATTTTTAATAGAAAACGAACGGCTGCGACAGTTCAAGAGGCATAAGTTCTCACAATATTCTCTTAAACACAGAGGAGACATAAGGAGAGGCGAGAAGATGTAGTATTCGGGTATCGCACAACATATTTTCTTATCATATGAGATTCAGTTATTTCCCTAACTCGCGAGAAGAGATTGCAAGATCCATTATTTTCCATAACCCATGAGGCAAGGAATGATATTTCATACATGCTTCTAAAAACTTCGGAACTTCGCCAAAGAATAGAGGCAAGTACGTACTTTTCAAGTCCAGTATTCTTTCGCTCGTTCCTTCATCAATAAAAATCAAAGACTACTACAACAATGTATTTTTTCTTAAAGATCGCTCTTCAAGCAATATTCAAGAAAAAAGAGGCAACATGTAGGATCAGAATATCACGACAACAACACTTCGCGAAGACAATGGATAACAACATTGCGAGTGAGTCGCAGAGGGTTAAATATGAATGACACACTGAATGACGATAGGAAGATATAAAATCTGGCGAAAGTTAAGAAGTATCGCGAGTATGAATATTTGTACGTCCGCGACACTTCGCGAGACAATCCCGAAAATAAAGGACAGCTTAGCTGTCATTCACTATGTATTACCCTATATAAAGGGATGAGTGAATCTGTTGTGGGGGGTTCCTTTGGAAGGAAAAAGCAAGTCATTAGGAGAGAGAAACAGAGAGAATGTTGGTAAGTTCTTAAGTGTAATTTCATCTTCCGGTGTAAACATTTCAAGAAAATTATTAATAAACATTCATAATTGTTCATCTATTATCTTTTGAATGGATTAGTTATACAAAATATAGTGAGGGGTGTATTGTGGGATTTCCTGCAACTACAATTTTGGTTAAGGCAGAAACGGACGAAGAATGGTTGCAAGGTTTGATAGAGGACCATGATATACAAGAGGTGAGTAATTCACTTGAGTTTTTCAAGGATGAAGAGGATTCCGTGATACAAGAGATTGTGATAGGTTTGTCTAACCCTTTGCATATTGTTTCTTCTCCTTTACCTCTTATTGGTTTGAATGTATGTGCTTCGAGAATATTGTTGAATGACTTTGTTTCTCGTTTTCTGCCATTAGAGAAACTTGATTCTCATACTATGCAGGTTTTGGAACTAGAAACCGTGGTAGTCCCTGAATTCTATATTCTTTATACACTTTCAAGTGTGGACAAGAATAAATGTAGGGGAAGCTTTTATCGGTTCATAGCTTCATTTCTGTTTTATATTACTAATATTTGTGTGAATCTAGTGTTTCCAAAACAGTAACTATGGAAGGATCCCCAACTTTTCAGATTGTTGGTATATGGGGAATGAATCTTGCAAGGATATAGTCGGGCTGACGACTTTAAACCAAGCGCTACATGGGAGGCTACCCATAGGTTTTGTATCTCTTATATTTTAATTTTTCTTTTCTTGTTTTTATTTTTGCTTGTAGCATATTATTATAAATTTCCCACCTTGACTTTCTTTGGACGATTCAATTTACATTGAGGACAATGTAAATTTTAAGTGTGGGGGAGTGGTTAAGTATTTGCATTGTAAAGTTTTCATATATTTTTCAACTTTTGTGTAAAATAGTGAATAAAAACTCCAACTTGTGGTTAGTTTAGAGTCACATAGTATACATGTCGCTAAGATTACATCGAGATTCTCATAAGAGTGGATCGAACTTAGAGATGACAGAGAACATGATCGGGTTTCTTAATTGTATGAGAGTTAAAGTTGGATTTAACCATGCCAGTGGCAAATGAGGTGCAGACTGAATTCGGTATTAGAGTAGTGGTCCCCTATAGTGGAGACTACCCATATTACATAATGTGAGGCACCGACCTTCAATTCTTTGTACCTGTCTAAATATGTGCTTTTAGAGTGTGTGTCACCGTACGTAAACTCCGGGTAGAATGGTGAGCTGCCCAACCTCCCACCATAGAAGCACTATTTTGATCTCTTGAGTGCTATTTTTATCAATCATGATGGTGACATCGAATTGCTAACTTACATACCACTTGTAATCTTGTTCGCAGTTAGCACCATCCACTTTCTCTCTCTATACCAACAGGTCCATAGAAACACCATCATCATCAACAAGAGGAGCATCACAAATTCGAAGGAAAGTTGAAGACGTTCAAGGTTTACAAGCAACTGATGCAAAAATGAGCAGATTTCAGATTCAAGTAAAGCAACAAGATAAGGAGCAGAATTTTTATAAGTTGAAGACTATTGTATAAGAGCGAAGATTATCAAGATGAGAGTTCAAGAAGTTTATGATATCAAGAGATACAAGTTGTGAGGAATTGAGCGGTAAAGTACTTACACCATGGCCTTTGTACTTGCATTTTTATTTATAATTGTTTATTTGTATTTCATTTTCTCTTGTCTCCAAAAAAAAAAAAAAAAAAAAAGACAAGAGAAAATTTCTTTAGGTTCATTACTAGTTTTATTATTTTGTTTCGTTTTCATTTTGTATTTGTTTTATTTTTCTTGTCTCATAAAAAAAAAAAAAAAAAAAAAAAAAAAGACAAGAAAAATTAATTGTATCATATTTTGGGTTTGTATAGTTCGTTTTTAGTTTTGTATTCTTTCAATAAAGCCAATAGAAGAAGGAATATCTACAATGAAGTTTTAAGCAACAAGGAATTAGAGGAAAGAATCACATTGTCAAGATTCTACGAAGTTCAAGAGTTATCATCGACAGTTGAAGACCGAAGACGAAGATGAAGACACCGATTGAAGACCGAAGAAGTTTCTATGGATGCTGTGAGAGTGGTGCTAGCTGCACATCGAACGGATAACGAGGTAAGTAAGCATATTCCCACCTTCATTAAGTGGTTGATTTCCTTTCTAAGAGATCGTCAGAAAAATGGGTTTTCAAAAATGAATAAAAGATGTGGGTTTTCAAAATAATTCGGAGGGTTTTACCTTCCTACCATTCAACGTTTCTCAGGATTCTCTCTTCACTCCTACCTGGACTGTAGTTGCAGGAAATCCCACACTACACCCCTTACTAAATTTTACTCAATTAACTCATTTTGAATATGAATTGCTATAGATTTTATTGATTATTTTCTTGAAATGTTCACAAAGGAAAATAGAACAGAGTTAAGAAAATTACAATCACTCCAAAGTTTCTCTCTCCTAATATTTTGCTCAACAATTCAAAAAGACCTCCCCTACAACAGACTTACTCGACCCTTTATATAGGGTAATACACGGTGGATGACAGCTAAGCTGTCCTTTATTTTCGGGAATAACTCGCGAAGCGTCGCGAGTGTTATAAATGTTTTTCCTTGCGACACTCCTAAATCTCGCCAAGTCTTCACGCTTTTCTCACGTTCTGGCTTTCGTCATCTAATGCGTCATTAAAATCACTTCCTTGCGACGCCTTCGCAACGTAGTTGTTTATTACTCTCTCAAAATACTGATGTCGCGATATTCTGCTCCTACATCTTGCCTCTTCTCATGTCTTCTCTGCGAAGAAGAGAATGTCATGAGAACCAATATTTTAAAGTGCCGCAACTGTTCATCTTTATCTCGCGATGGTTCATTTTTACTCGTTTTATTTATGTACGGAATTTATTACAGGTGTTTCTTCTTCCACTCTTTTCTTGACACGTCTCTTTCAACCGTTTATTCTTGACCACTCACGTCCCATCTCGCATTAAATGCATTTGTTTTCTCGAGGATTCTCTTCTCTATATATAGCTTTCTTACCCTTCTCCTTTTCTCTTTTATTTTCTCTCTGCAACTTTCCTTTAACTTTCTTCCTCCGCAATTTGCGCTTCACTCTTGTAATTCTCCCTTTCAATTCTCTAAATCTTCAATTCTTCATTCATTCCCATATTATATCAATGGCTTCACTAGGTCGTACATATAAACCCCTTTTCAAGATACTCAAAATAAATTACAAGAGAAGGGTTTCATCTTGTCAACCATTCCTGATCAAAAATCTTCGTCTATTCTCTCTCTGCAAAACTGTTTTCTGATCATCAATGTGATGATCATAAAATCATAGTCTCGCTAGGTCAACTCCTCGCAGGACTTCCCATTCCTTTATATAATCCCGAGATACCATTATTCTATGAAATCCTTGCTCATGAAAAGTTCTCGCGAGTCTGTTTATCGGTTGAGTGGCGACCGCATCCGTTTGATGCTTGAATTCGCAAACCATGGCGCTGGCAAAGGATCTTTATATCCTGTTAATGTTAGAGATCCTAAATTCGCAAATTTGGAAATAGTTCTTTGAGAAGTATACTTTGTAGAAAATTTCTTTGCGAATTATTCAAGAATAAACATGAGAAATGATAAATCCCGCTGGGTGCTCGATTGAAAAGAATAGATAATATTTCCGATGACAAGTCTGCTTATGCAAGATATTGATTGGCATTCAGGCAACAATAGCACTCCCGTCATTCCAAAGATGAGAAATGGTGGGTTGTTCCTTTGTTGTTGAGTGGACCTTACATCGCAGTTCATATGTTCTCCCCGCACATCTTGCGAATTATCATCCTTGGGAGTTTAAGTGGCCCGAGGAGACGAAAGAGGTATATTTCCTTTTTTCAATTTCGCCTTGCGACATTTTCTTCCTCTTTTATTTATTAACTTTCAAAAAATTTTAGATCGCCAGAATGAGAAAGAAGTATAAAGAAGATCCAAAGCCGAGTACCACAGCGGTACTCCGATCGCTCACGGATGAAGTAAGAAACATTTTCTTTTGTTATTTTAAACAATATTGTTGCCTCTGTTTCTTATCTTCATGCGTATGCGAAGGTTGACGTTGAAGAGGCTATAGCTGCGAAGGTTAAAGGCAAGGATAAAATTACTTTTCGCAAGGACAAGTCTTCTGCTCCGCTTTCTAAAAAACGGAAAACCCATCTCTCTTCTCAAACCAGTGAAAATTCTGATGAGGGTGAAAATGAGGTTGGTACCTCCTCCACGAAAGAGAATCACTTGACTACTTCTGTTATGGCGCAATTGTCCAAAGTGTCTTCTCCGATTCTATGCAAGGATTAGGAGATGATCATCTAACTGCTACTTGCGGAGCTCTCGCAAAAATTTGTGATGCCCCACTATTAGAGGATAATGAATCTTTTCACGGAGTCTCCCGAACGTTGACCTCCAGTCACTTAAATGCTCTCACTGCTTTGGTATGTTCATATTCCTTTGTTTCTCTGTAATTTCGATTACAAACTTTATCTTAACAATTTCTTTTCTCCTTTATAGTCTGGGAGAGCTTCCTTTGTTGTTGCCTCAGATCTCGAGAGAAGATGCGACAACTTTCGCAAGAAAAATCTCCAACTTAAAGTAAAGATCCAAGAATTAGAAACTGAAGTTGCGATGTCTCGCAAGAAAGATGAAAGAATTCAACAATTGGAAACTGAATCGGCTTCTCAGAAGACTAAGATGTCTACTCTTCAAAGCGCAAACCAGCAACTTTATGGTATGAAATTTTTATTCTTCAAGTCATCTTTACTTTGTCGGCTATTATTCTTTGCCTGATTTATTATTTTCGCAGACATATATAATCTCTCTGAAGAAGCCATTCTTCTCCATTCATTTCCCGAGCCTATGGATAATGATGTTCTTCTCACCCATCTCAACGAGTCTTTAAGTAACTCATCAAACAAAATTGATTCTCTTTCATTAAATGAACTTCGAACCAAATGTCGCCTTTTAGAGATTGAACATAGAGCTAGTTTAGGTTTAGCCAACCGATTTAAACAAATGTATCTTGATTCCCATAGAAAAATCGAGCTTCAAAGGAAGAAAATTAGTGGCCTTATAGATGAAAAAGACCGTACTTCTAATAAGGGTGCACAGGCATTAGCAACATTTCAAAAATCTCTTCTCGAAGTACAAATTGAACGAGATGAATCCCTTCGTCAAAATGCCATACTTATGGAGCGAGAAGAGCAAGTTCGTTCGCTTCTTGTTATAAATAATGATGATGAGTTCGCTTGGGCTGCGAAGGTTCTAGATAATGCCAGGAATAATTTAGGTGTTGATGTTAGTCTTCATATCGAACATACCGCCTTGGTTAAAGATATGATATCCGACGAGAGAAGGTTGTTTATTATACTTTACTTGCTCTTTTCCTCTCGTAGTACTTTATTATAGTGTTGTTAATTCATTATCATATGTTTTGCGAGAATCCGAGAAGATATTTCAAACAAGGATTGAAGAACTTGAGTCTGAAAAAGGGAACTCGCAGAAGGCTTTTCTCTTCGCAACAACAAATATTCTAAGTCAAGAAACAACGCAAGCTACGGGCGAACTTCAATAATTATGCAGTTCGTTTTCGCAATCAAACTATTGAGACAGTTTGCAATGATCACAAGATTCCTCTTAGTTCATATCCTTGTCTTCGCGAGGATATTCTGAAGATACACTTTTTCTGATGTCTCCGATAGCGGCTTGAAGAAGAAGAATCGACGAGAAGAATGATGAAATCGAAGAATCGATAAAGAAGAAGAATCTTCCAAGAAATAACTTCTTTTTCTTCTTTCCTTTCTTGTAATATCTGTATACATATCCTTTTAATCTTCCATTTCTATAAACCTTCAATGTGAATCTCTTGGATTACTAAATATGAATTCAACTCTTGTTTTCAACTTTTGTAAATTTATCCTTTATTTTCTCATTTCCTTTATGCATAAATCTATCATATGAAGATGAATAACAAAATTTCTTCACATGCATTCCCATACTTGCCTCTCGTTGTTTATTTGCGGATGAGAGATTTATTTTGAAATTTATCATTGCGACAAGATCGCAGGATATCCTCATAAATGAAGAAATCTATTGATCTTGCCTTAACATTTCTTGTGTGGTCTTATTTTGCCTTCCTAATTAAAGGTCTTATTTTGCCACCCCTCATTGCGACAAAGTCGCAGGACGTCTTTTACATTTTCATGCAATGACCCATTGACCTTGTCTTATCATTTCGTAAGTATTTTTGCCTCTGCGCAGATATTTTTTACTTGCGACAATATGACAGTTTAAATATTCTTGCGAATATAAAATCCCATGATATTGTCGTCTTTGCGACGTGATCGCAGGACGTTTTTACACTTTCATGTAAAAACCCATTGATCTCGCCTTACCTTCATGTTAGTATTTTTGCCTCTTCGGGATCATTGCACAAAATATGACAAGTCTAAATTTCCTTGCGAAAGTAAAGCCTCATGACATTTGCGTCTTTTGACACTTATCAGGCTCCCTAATGGAGGGTGCCGCCCTTATCTTCTCCCGTGTTGCCCCTTCAAGGAGGCGTACATCGGCCATACAAGACTAGCTCCTCCCATCCTAGGTCTTAACAACAACTGGTTGTTTTCGCAGCCTCTTATCCCTTATACCTATATGGATTGTGGTTACGAGACTGCACCCTAAGTGGAGTTTTCTTCGGGACGAGTGCAGCATATACCAAGACTTGCCAAGAATGGCCAAGACACTTCAAATGCCCCGGGCACTCTTGGCTCAACCGTGTACCCCGGCGCCTTGAGCATACACTGACTCCTTGGAAGAGACCCTCGGGCATCCAACCAGGGTATAACCTTATATATATAGTTGGAAATCCAAGGTATCTCTCCCGGATAGGCTTTCATGGGCCCCAAATCTCCATGACTCAGGTTCCAGGAGCGGTGTAACCTTTCCCCGAGCCATGTCAAGAGATACCCCATTATATGACGCACTTTAGGTCTTACATTTGCCTCTTGCGAAATATCATTCGCGAACTAGGGTGTACGCCATAAAGGTTCGTCCCATTCACTCACTCTTTCATTTTTGTTAATTCATTCAATCATTCATTTTGTTTGCGAAGATATCGCGCAATCTTACATTGTTTTGTTTTTCAATTCTTCACTCAAATTGTCATACATTTTTGATGGTGAGACCCTCGCATATTTCTTTTCCAATTATTTTTTGTTCCTCTTACCCTTAACAAGCTTTTGCTATTGCCTTTTGATGATTATTCATTTCTTACACTTTTCGCTCCTGCTACTCTATGCCTCTTCACCATTCAAAACAAATTTTTAGCTTTCGATCCAACTTCTATTACGAACGTTTCTTTCCCCTTTGATGGTGGTGGTGGCAATTGTTGAACTTTCTCTTCACTTTTTAGAAAGTGATTCAGCTTCCCTTGATCAATCATTCTAAGGATGATTCTTTTTATGTTTCTGCAGTCGTTTGTCAGATGTCCATGAAAACGGTGGTAAGAGCAGAATTCATGACTTCTATCACTTGGTGGTGGTTCACTCCCCATGTTCCATGGTGCAGGTATGTTTTCCATCAGGAGTATCGCTTCCCAGATTTTTTCAACACTAGTATTCAGTGGTGGCATCTTGATTTCTTCCCATACTACTCTATGACGTCGCTGACCTCCATGATAATTCTGTTTTTGACTTCCATAGGTTTCTTGCGAGTGATCAAGTCTCTGAATTTTGTTATTGCCGCCACGGTTGTAGTAATTTCTTTCTCTTTCAAACTCTTCTTGATCTCGGCTTCCCATCGCTACTAATTTTGGCTGTCCATCATCTACCACTTTTTCTTGTTGCCCTTGCGAGGTACTCGCCACTTTTTGTATTAATCAGGGTAACAAACTTGCATTCGCAGCACTTGAACTTGTATTCGCGACTGGGTGCGATTCTACTTCATTTTGTCTTTCCTCCAAAGCAATATATTCCTCTTGCAATTCTCTCAATTCGGTCATCGTGATTGTATTCTTGACTCTGAAAACTTGAACATATAATAAGTTGGTTGCGAACATAGCATTTATGAATGATAGTATGAGGTATCTTTCATCCACCCGTCCAGCCATTTCGCTACACATTGTCTTCCATCTTACAGTCAGATGTCTCAAGCTCTCGCCAACTCTTTGTTTTAGCCCAAATACATCTTCAATGCCAGGTCGCGAAGAGTTGTTACTTATATACGCCCCTAAAAATATAGCTTGTAAATGAATTGAATGACGTGATTGTATTCCTTGGTAGACCCTCAAACCATTTCAACGCTTCTCCCGTTAAACTCGACGCAAAAGTATTTGCACAATATAGCATCATGGTTTTCCCACTTTGTAGCATACATCTCACGTAAGCCTTGATGTGTTGTCTTGCACAAGTTGACCCATCAAAAATGCTAGTTAATGCTTTGGTAAGTTGCACTTTGGGGGTATTCCTCCTAGCTGCACTTCTAATGTAAAAGGATTTTTCGCGACCTCTGCGATAGCTTCATCTAACTGTCTTCTCCCTCCTTCTCTCTTTCTCACTTTCAATATTCCTCTCATCTCTGCCAATTCTCGCAGAATTTGTTCATTTGCCTCAGAATTTGAATTTATCGGTCTCTTTAATTCTGCTTCCCTCCTTCTTCGTTCGTGTCTACTTATATTTTCTGGTTCATTGCTCTCTTCTCTTCTTTCTCTGCGAGTTTCTCCCTCATCTCTTTCACAAATTCTCACACCATTATATCAGTCATTTTATCTTCTTGGCTGTCTATCAATTCTTTTTTGTATTCCTTCATATTCTTCATTGATATCTCCATTGTTGCGATTTCGCTCGCGCCTTCTTTCTCGATTGTCATGATTATTCTGCCAAATCGCCTCTTCCAATTCCCGTTTTTCCATTTCTGCTCTCAATATTTCTCTCTCGCGAGCTAGACGCGCTTGTTCAGTATAATGCTTTTCAATGTCATCCTCAATTTCCTTTTGTTTCCTTTGTGTTTCTCTCCCATGTAGTATTCTTCTTCCTTCTTCTTGATTTTCTTCATTAATCAAGTTATTCTTGTCCTTGAGGCTGCCTATTTTCTTGATTTCCGTCATTTTGATCATTCACCAAAATATAACGATTCTCTACTAGTTCTCTCTCTTCGCGACCTCCTTCACCAAAATTTGACTCTCTTTCCAAATTTTCTTCATTAACGTTTTCTGCAGGTAATGTTCTTCTCACGTTTTCTCTAATCGATCCTGATCTCGATCTGTTATTACTTCTTGATCCTCTATTTTCCAAACCTCCTATTTTCCATCCTTAATTCGTGGTTTTGCCTTGTTAAATTTGCGCGTTCTTCTGCTTCTAACCGCCTTTCTTCATGTATTGTCTGTCTCAACGCTTCTAATGCTGCAATTTCTTCATTTCCACGAATTGTTTCTCCCATCTCTTCTCGATTTCTCTCCTCCTGTCTATTATTTATCACTTGTTGCACTTCTTCTCTTTCTTCTATAGAATCAGATCTCCATGTATGCACACTCACCCTATCATAATCTATTACTCTATTCGGCACTGGTTGAATCGGTGGTTGAATTTGGCCTTCTTCTTCATTTCTTGTGTTTACTCTTGAGGGTTCACCTACCTCATTTCTCCTTTCCCCATCCAATCTTCTGCTTCTTCTTACGGTTGTTGGTTGTTCTGATGTTCCTCTTCTTCTAGCCATTTCTTAATTTCAATAATTTGCTAGAAATTGTATGAAATTCTTCTCTTTGCACTCAAATTCTTCCCTGTTTCTAGCGCATATGTAGTTGCAGGAAATCCCACACTACACCCCTTACTAAATTTTACTCAATTAACTCATTTTGAATATGAATTGCTATAGATTTTATTGATTATTTTCTTGAAATGTTCACAAAGGAAAATAGAACAGAGTTCAGAAAATTACAATCACTCCAAAGTTTCTCTCTCCTAATATTTTGCTCAACAATTCAAAAAGACCTCCCCTACAACAGACTTACTCGACCCTTTATATAGGGTAATACACAGTGGATGACAGCTAAGCTGTCCTTTATTTTCGGGAATAACTCGCGAAGCGTCGCGAGTGTTATAAATGTTTTTCCTTGCGACACTCCTAAATCTCGCCAAGTCTTCACGCTTTTCTCACGTTCTGGCTTTCGTCATCTAATGCGTCATTAAAATCACTTCCTTGCGACGCCTTCGCAACGTAGTTGTTTATTACTCTCTCAAAATACTGATGTCGCGATATTCTGCTCCTACATGGACACATGTGTGACCCATAAAAAAGCTGTTTATTATTGAGAGTAACTTCATAAAACCCTTTCTTGTGAGGCAGAGTCGAGACTTTTGATCACTCCGAACCCGAATTTCTTTCGATAAGGGATGACTATTTCTCTCTCAACTTTTAAGGACGAGATTGTGTTCATTTATGTGTCTAACTTCTTATGACTAGTGTGCAAAATCTCTATGTCTTCTTAGCGCGTTGGATGCTATTATTACGGAGAACTAGTAAGTTGGAAAAATAGGTTTTGTGGGTATATCTCTAGTAAACCCTCACGAGACTATAACTCGTCCACTAGGGACACCTAGGGGTTTAAAGGCGTGTTATACGTGCTAAGTGTGACCGTTGCCTCGACGACACGGAGTTGTTGTATTTTTTTTTTTTTGTTTTGTTTGCTCGAGGACTAGCAAAGTCTAAGTGTGGGGGAATTTGATAGGTGTTTAAAAACACCTCTCTAAGTATCAATTGGTTATGCTTTCTTAGCTAGTTTTCTTGCGAAATTGCATTGTTATCTTTCTTTTATATTTTATGGGAATTTTGGAGCTTATTCCCGAAAAGAACAAGAAATCGTCCAATTGGCCACAAAAGAGATAGAATTGTCATTGCATGGAAACTACCACGCAAAATTGCATGGGCATATCGGATGCTCGAAGCTAATGCACTGATTTTAAAGACCATAAGACGTTGCTGGATGTTCGGGAGATAAAAGAGAATTTTAATTCTCTCTGTGTTTACAAGAGATGGCAGTAGTGGGTGCTGGGCCAAACTGTCCATAAGTCATGGCCTTAACACCATAATAGTCGGGCTTATTTAATTGGTGCACTCGGTGGAAGAAAAGGCGATCAGTACGTGTGAGCTAGTGCTAGCATGTGCATCCGAGAAGGAGAGAAAATTAGGTTTCCATTGAAACCCAAATTCACGAAAGCAGAGAATCGGGCTCATTTCCTTGGTCACCGGTTCGTAAGCAGAGACGATATGGGGTGCTGTCGAAGGGTTAGGTCAGCTATTCAAGATGAAGGAACCGGTACTCGAGTTTGGGTATTGTTCGACAGAATAACAAGGAGATGTGTTGATGTTGTCGGGGACTGAATGTGAAGATTCTGAGTGGTTGAATAGTTTTTTGAACTATGGTTTTGTATTGGATTGAACTTGCAGGGGGTTGGAGAGCTACAAAGGATGATTGCTCGACGAACAACAACACCATCAGGTTGTGTATATCAATTGTTCGACAGAATAGCACAACCACCAGCTTGGTTCTGTGGTCGATGGTGATTATGGCAGCAAGAAGAAGAGATGGTGTTTTTGGTAATTGGCAGCTGTGACGTTGGTTGATGGGTTGCTGTAGGTGAAGTGAGATGAGCTCGAGTCTGCCATGGAATCCGGGAGGATAGAGCTGAGCTACAGAGAAGATTAATGGGTTTCCAGACATGGAGTTTGCAGCTGTGGTGATTGTCGACAGAATGGTGATAATAACTAAAGCAAGGGAGCTACGAAGGTGCAGCAAACTGAGATGATAGTAAGCTTTGTGATGAGAGCCAGTGGAGCTCGAGGGGAAACAAGATGCAGTCAAATGGAAATGGGTATTTGCAGTGATAGAACCGATGATGGAGAAAGCTGCTGTCATGATCGATAGGATGCGCTGGGAGTTGTTGGTGATCTGTGATGGTGGAACTCGCTGTGTATGATTGATAGGTGTAGAATACACCTAATTTACTATATAGAGTTTATGCTTTCTTTGCTATTTTTCTTGTGAATTATGTACTTTACGCGTGCTTTTGAGTTTTATAGGTGCAATGGAGTCACACGGAGGAAAAGAAGAAGAAATTATCCAAATTGAGCCAAAGGGCAAAATTGTCGCATCACAGGCTAGTGATATATGGAGCTGACCCAAGGTCAAGGGACAACTTTGGAGAGGTGTTAAATGACAGCCACCATATGTTATGGGGCATCCATTGGATTACCCCTTATCTTATGCAGAGGGGTGTCATTATCCAACCCTATCATTACAACCCTAGACCGATTCTTTTCTTCTCATTTTTTCATTTCATTCAATGTGTTTCACCTGAAACTAAGAAAATTGGCTGCTGCTGAATTCGAGAAATCGAAGTGAAACCTGAAGATCGAGAGAGAGAATTTAATGGAGGCGGCCATGAGATCGAGAGAGAGAGCTTCATGGAGAGATTGAGAAGAGAGAGGACACTTGTTGCTTCTGATTGAGATTTAGAATTCGAGAACGTAAAGTGAAGATGGGTTCGATCCATTGTCGATGAATACGTGATTGGAGGTTCAGAGAAGATGAGGGCAATTGGTTTACATGGGTTTGTGATTGATTTGGTCTTAGGGTTTTTACTGATGTCACAGAGGAGAGAATTAAAGTGGGTTGAAGTTCATTGTTGCTGTCGTGGCTTCTGGTGGATTTTGAATGAAGATGGAGATGGCTCAGTTGAGGGTTAACTCAGGGCTCTGATGGCAGTGAAGTGATGAATGGAACTGGAGTTGCAAGTGAAGAAGCTCAATAGGGTTGAAGTGGCAGTGAAGGCAAGAGAATTGGATGGATGGAGGATGAGATTTAGGTTGAGGTTCTGAGATGAAAGAGCATTGAGTTGATGGTGGAATGTGATGTGCAACAAATGCAAGAATTATAGGTAATGGCCAGAGTGTGGAGTTTACAGGGCGATTGAGTGATGGGTTAGCGTTGGACTTAAACTGTGAGGGCTGGTAATGTATGAGTCAAGATTGCGGTGGAGTCAAGAATGCAGCTAAGTAGATGGTGGTGAAGCCAAGGCAGCCATGCATTAATGACAGGGATGGAGCTGAGATGATTGAGCTGATTGCAGGGAATGGATGAACTGTGTTGCTTTGCCAAGAGCTGGTGCTCTGAAGTGCAGCTCAGGTGGAGTGAAGCAGTATGGTGACTCAGGTGGTTGAATGGGTTTACTTTGGTGTTGTGTGAAATGGTTCTCGGGGCAAGAACAGGTTGTAAGAAGAGAAGAGGTGTGATATTTGGAGCTGCAATTCAGGCAGCAGCACTGGAGAGGTTACAAATGGAGTGGAGTAGCAAAGCTAGGTACAGGGCAAGGAATGGAACTGAAATGGAAGGCTGTGATGCAGCTGAGTTGAGGGCTTGCTGTGCTTGAAATGGAGTGTATTGCAGTGGTGCACTAAGCTGAGTTAGAGCTGGGGCTAGGCTGGCCTGAGCTTAAGACAGAGAAATGGCAGGCATGTGTTACTGTCAGTGAGCCAGGGAGGTAGCACTGAGGTTGCAACTTAGATGAGTTAGTGTGACTCTGGCCCAGTTCAAATGGCTAGTAATTCTGGCAGTGGTGGAGTTGTGGAGCTGGTGTTGGATTGCTAAAGAGAGGCAGGCTGGAACAGGGGGCTTTGTGTGATGTAATTGCAGGCAAGAGAAGGCACAGCAACGCTGGTGGTGGTGCTATCTATTGTCAGGAAGGAGCAACTACAGGTGAAGTCTTGAGCTATGACTTGGTGGAGCTGCAATGGAAGGCTACAACTCTGGTTATTTATAATGGTCATGTGACGATCTTTGGGAATTATAATCGATGGCGAGAGAAGCAAATTTTGTTGCTCTGTTGGATTGAGTCCGGTGGTCAAGGCAAGTATGGAGTTGATATGGAGAATGCAAGTATGGAGTTGATAGGGAGTATAATGGAACTGGCAGCTGCAATGCAACTGGAGTCTGTGCATGAATGGTTGGCAGAGTTCTAGCACAGCCATCATGGCTGGAAGGATGCATGATGCCTGTACAAGACTAAAGCTTAACAACTCAGCCCATCTTATTCGATTCGACTCACTCATCTTATTCGATTCGATTCAGACCATCTAACTCCTCGGTCCTGACTCGATCTGACCCGAGTTGACCAACCCGGTTTGACCCCGACCGATCCGACCCGTTGACCGGTGACCGGGCGGACTTTGCCAGTCACCGGGGCTGTTTTCCGGCGACTTTCCGGCCGATTTCCGGCCACAATCCCAGTTTTCCGGCGAGCAAAATTCCAGAACTTTCTATGGACTTCTCTCATGGGCATGAAGACTTGGGCTAGGAATTGGATGGAGAATTGGACTCAAATTTGGAAAGAGAAGGTGGAAGAGTTGAGAAAAGCTTGGAATTGGAAATTGAATTGCAAAAGGAAAAGGATTCTACTCCTTGGAAGATTTGGAGAATGTTGAAGCCTATAAATAGAGAAGTTTTCTACAACTTCTACACACCTCTCTACACACATATCACTTGTGTTTTTGCTTGCTTTTCTAAGATTTTTCTTTTTAATTACTTGTGTGAATTTGAAAATTCTTCTTTTAATAATTATTATTATTTGTGTGAATTTCAAAAACATGAGTAGCTAAATTTCTTTTTGATTGAGGATGAATTCCTAGTTCTTAACATATGATTTGAGTTTTTGTTTTCAATTCTATCTTGAGTTTTTCACATAATTATCGCTTGTTTTTACTAATAGGAGTGATCTTAAAGACATTCATGATTGATTGATAGATTGTTTGGGTGGCCAACTAAATTGATTTGTTAATTCGATCTAAAGCTAGTGAAAGTTAGGGGATAAGTAATCGTTCTTTGACTCTTTACATAAGTAGCAAACACGAGACCTTGCGGAGGGATTCCGTGGAGCAATTGTGTGTAGAAACAACGTTAGCAAGTGGACCTTGAGCTAAGAGTCTAACTACTAATATCAACCTAAGAAATTCACAAAACCTAATGCATGAGCCAAGTTACATCTAGGTTGAGCTAATTCTAGGTGGCTTGGTGATTAGAATCCGGTAGGCGAGAACTTTCGTGTCCGGTGATACAAGGGATTTAGGGGTTTAGCACTGAGCTAGCTGCTTTACCTACGGTTGGTGATAATTTGTGACTAATAACAAGTAGAATAGAACATAACTTGATTCATTGTTTCGTAACGAAGAAGGATTCCTTGATCTTGTCCCTCTTATTGCTTTCATCTTTCAACTTTCGATTTTAATTGCTTTGTTTATTTTTATTTTGCTTTTTACACCCCCCCTTTCGTGACAACTTTTACAACTAAGATCACTTGCTCCTCGTGGGAACGAACTTGACTTCCATTATATTATTTTTAATTGAGTGGAAATATTGAATTAATTTGATTGCACCTACGACACGCATCAAATTTTGGCGCCGTTGCCGGGGAGCAACGGGCGATTTTTTAGTTGTTTTTATTTTTCTTTTTGCTTTATTCTTGCTTTGTTAGATTCTTTACCGTATCTAACTTAGTTTGTGAGAATCTTGTTTCAGGTGTTATACCTTTGGTGAATGCTAAAAGGGGGTAGACCGAGTCCAATACGTCTTCGATCCGGCACTCAACTAAAGGATTTCATTCGTGCGATTAACACTCCACTTTCTCCTTCTTCATCAAGTGATTCGGACAAAGAGGAAGAAACAATGGCTGATCGTACACTAAAGGACCTAGCTTCTCACAAGCTTGACACACAACAATGGTGTATCCAAACTAACTCAACCTTCGAAATCAAGCCGGGGTTGATTAGAGAGTTACCAAAGTTCCATGGCATGGTGAATGAGGACCCAAATAAACATCTTATGGACTTCTATGCCATAGTTATGGCTATGCTTCCACCGGAGACTAATGCGGATGGAGCATTGTTGAAAGCTTTCCCGTTTTCTTTGGCGGGCAATGCTAAGGAATGGTTATATTATTTGCCTTCCGAAGTATCACAACATGGAATGGGATGAAGAAACTTTTCCTCGAGAGATATTTTCCCGCATCCAAAGCTACTCAAATTCGCAAGGAGATTTGTGGATTGAAACAACAAGTGGGAGAATCATTGTATGAATGTTGGGAGCGATACAAGAGGTTGGTGGCAAGCTGTCCACACCATCAATTTAGTGACGTTATGATACTCCAATACTTCTATGAAGCTCTCCACTCAAGTGATAGGTCTCTTCTTGACGCTTGCGGGTGGTGGTGCACTAATGAACAAGACTTTGACCGAAGCTAGAGAGTTGATTGAAAGTATGGCGGCAAACTCGCAACAATTCTACACAAGGGATGAACCAATGGTTAGGCGAGTGCATGAAGTTAGTGATTCTTCATCACATCTTGATCAAAGGATGAGTAACATGGAGACAATGATTCAAAGGATGGCCGCGGTAATTATTCCGGATGGTGAGACCGAACAAGTGAATGCTTTATATCCAAATCAAAGGCCAAGGTACGATCCATACTCCAATACCTATAATCCCGGGTGGAGGGATCATCCTAATTTTAGTTATGCAAACAAGCAAGCGGCGGTTTCTAATCCATATGAGCAACAAGGTGGTTTTCAACAATCACGTTTCCAACCTCAACAACAATTTCAACCACAACAAGTCAAGGAGCGTGATTCTTTGAATGATGACAAGCTCAATGCGTTAATGCAAGGTTTGCAAGGTCTTACTTCTATGTTCCAACAAAGCCAACAAAGCCAACAAAAGACCGATTCGGCCATCAAGGACTTACAAACTCAAATGGGACAATTGGCGACCGATGTGAATTTATTGAAATCTCAAGCATCCACAAAACTTCCTTCACAACCGTTTGTGAATCCAAGAGAGAATGTTAATGCGGTTACTTTAAGAAGTGGAAGACAAGTGGAGGGACCAAGTCATCATGAGGAAGTTAGTGAAGAGGTAGTCAATGACAAGGAGGAAACCGCACCAAAGGAGAATTCCACACCAAAAGACCAATCCAAGGAACCGGTTCCTACTTTCACTACTCCACCTCCTTTTCCTAGTCGTTTTGCTAAATCCAAGAAAGAAGCTCAAGATAAGGCACTTATGGATATCTTCAAGAAGATTGAAATCAACATCCCATTCATTGAGGCCATTAAGACAATTCCAAGGTATGCCAAGTTCATGAAGGAATTATGCATCAAGAAGGATAGGTTGCTTGATAATGAAATTACTAAAGTTGGCGAGAGTGCGTCGGCTATGCTATTGAAGAAGATGCCTACAAAGTGCACGGATCCCGGTGGTTTCACGGTGCCAATTACTATTGGTAAACAAAGGTTTGAACATGCTTTACTTGATTTGGGAGCTTCCATTAGTGTGATGTCGGCCGAAATATATGACTCTTTGAATCTTGGACCTTTGAAAGAGACAAGAGTTATTATCCAATTGGCAAACAAGTCTAACATATATCCAAAGGGGCTTGTAGAAGACGTGCTAGTGCAAGTAAATGAGCTTATTTTTCCGGTGGATTTCTTCGTGGTGGATATGGACAACAATGAGAACCGATCATCTACTTCTTTACTTCTTGGGAGGCCATTCATGAAGACCGCAAAGACGAAGATTGATGTTGATAAGGGTACACTCACTATGGAATTTGACAAGGAGATAATACACTTTAACATATTTGAAGCCATGCGCTACCCAAGTGATGTGCATTCCGTTTACTCCATTGATGTGGTTGATTCATTAGCACAACAAATGGTGGAATTGAACCAAGAGGATGAACTTGATGTGGTGTTGCAAAAGAGCATTGAATTGGACGTCCATGGCTTATCTAACTTGGATGTTGAAATCTCCAAGGAATTGGTGGAGATGTGTGGTGCTTTGGCGACATTGCAAGAAGCTAAAATGGGTGATGTTTCTTATATTTCTTTACCCGTGAATGATGAAATACTTGTACCATCTATTGTGAAGGCGCCCAAACTAGAATTGAAGCCGCTTCCGGACCATTTGAAGTATGCTTTCTTGGGAGATGGAGATGAGCTTCCGGTGATTATTTCTAAGAACCTCACACTTTGGTACAAGAAGACCGTTTGCTTAGAGTCTTGAAAGAGCACAAAACGGCTATTGGGTGGACAATTGCGGACATCAAAGGTATTAGTCCATCCATGTGCATGCATAGGATTCTAATGGAAGAGAACGTGAAGCCGGTACGTGATGCTCAACGTCGGCTTAATCCTCCCATGATGGAGGTTGTGAAAAAAGAGATACTCAAATTGCTAAGTGTGGGGGTAATCTACCCAATTTCCGATAGCAAGTGGGTAAGTCCGGTTCAAGTGGTACCAAAGAAATCCGGAGTCACGGTTGTTCGAAATCAAGACGATGAACTTGTTCCTACAAGAGTTCAAACCGGTTGGAGAGTGTGCATTGACTATAGAAAGCTTAATTCCGCAACCCGCAAGGATCACTTTCCTTTACCTTTCATTGATCAAATGTTGGAGCGGTTAGCGGGGCATTCTTATTATTGCTTCTTGGATGGTTATTCGGGATACAACCAAATTGTTATTGCACCGGAGGACCAAGAGAAGACCACTTTCACTTGTCCGTTTGGAACGTTTGCATATAGACGGATGCCGTTCGGCCTTTGCAATGCGCCGGCTACTTTTCAAAGATGCATGGTGAGTATATTCTCGGATTATGTGGAGCGCATCATCGAGGTATTTATGGATGACTTTAGTGTTTATGGCAATTCTTTTGATGGTTGTTTAAATAACCTTGAACTAATTCTTAAACGATGCATAGACACAAACCTTGTCCTTAATTGGGAGAAATGTCACTTTATGGTAAACCACGGCATAGTACTTGGTCACATTGTGTCCTCTCAAGGGCTCGAAGTGGACAAGTCAAAGATAGATTTAATAAGAAACTTACAATATCCCACTTCGGTGAGGGAAATCCGTTCTTTTCTTGGTCATGCAGGTTTCTATAGGCGGTTTATCAAGGATTTCTCCAAAATCTCCATGCCGATGTGCAAGTTATTACAAAAGGAGGTACCTTTCGACTTCAACAAGGAATGCGAGGATGCTTTTGACAAATTAAAGGATATGTTGACAAGTGCGCCAATTATCAAATCACCGGATTGGAATCTTCCATTTGAATTAATGTGTGATGCTAGTGATTATGCGGTTGGAGCCGTTTTGGGTCAAAGGGTGGACAAGTTGTCCCATGTTATCTATTATGCATCTAGGACCCTTAATGATGCACAAATCAATTATTCTACCACGGAAAAGGAGTTATTGGCTATAGTTTTTGCTTTGGAAAAATTTCGATCATACTTGGTGGGTACAAAGGTTATTGTGTATTCCGATCATGCCGCGCTAAGACACTTAATAAAGAAGAAAGAAGCTAAGCCAAGATTAATCCGGTGGATCCTATTGTTACAAGAGTTCGACATAGAAATTCGTGATAAGAGGGGTGTGGAGAATACCGTTGCGGATCATCTTAGTAGACTTGTTATGTCTCAAGAGGAACTTCCATTACATGACCGCTTTCCGGACGAACAACTTTTCTCCATGGACGAATCAACACCTTGGTATGCGGATATAGTGAATTACTTGGTGACAAGGAAAGTACCTAGTACAATGTCTAATTTCCAAAAGATGAAACTTAAGAAGGTCGCTAAGCAATATGTGTGGGATGAACCATACTTATGGAAATATGGCGTTGATCAAATAATGCGAAGGTGCGTGCCTAATTCCGAATTTCAATCCATTCTCTCCTTTTGCCACACTTTTGCATGTGGTGGCCACTTTGGATCTAAGCGTACCGCTCTCAAAGTTCTCGAGAGTGGGTTTTATTGGCCCACCTTGTTTGAAGATTCATATGTTTTTTGTAAATCGTGTGATAGATGTCAACGAACGGGCAATCTAGGTGCTCGAAATCAAATGCCACTCACTCCAATTCTCACCGTTGAGATTTTTGATGTGTGGGGTATTGATTTTATGGGCCCTTTTGTCAATTCGAATGAGAATTTTTATATACTTCTTGCCGTTGATTATGTTTCGAAATGGGTGGAAGCTAGAGCCACCAAGACTAATGACTCTCAAGTTGTTTGTGATTTTGTAAGGGAAAATATTTTCAATAGGCATGGAACACCAAGAGTGGTGATAAGCGATGGAGGCTCACATTTCAAGAAGGCTTTCCACGCTCTCCTCAAGAAGTACAACATAACACACAAAATTGGTACGCCTTATCATCCACAAACTAGTGGACAAGCGGAAATTTCGAATCGTGAGATTAAGTCCATTCTTGAGAAAACGGTGAATACCACAAGGAAAGATTGGAGCTTTAAGCTCAACGATGCACTTTGGGCGTATAGAACGGCGTATAAGACACCGATTGGTATGTCTCCATATAGGATGGTTTATGGTAAGGCTTGTCATCTTCCGGTTGAACTTGAACATAAGGCTTATTGGGCGATAAAGAAATTCAACATGGAGTATGATGAAGCGGGGAAGCAAAGGAAGTTACAACTACATGAGTTAGAGGAGATACGCAATGATGCTTACGAGAGTGCCCATATTTACAAGGAAAAGACCAAGCTTTTTCATGACAAGATGATTTCTCGTAAAAGTTTCATCGTGGGACAAAAAGTCCTTTTATATCATTCTCGTCTTAAACTATTTCCTGGAAAGTTAAGGTCTCGTTGGATTGGACCATATGTTGTTACTAATGTTTTTTCTCATGGTGCAGTTGAAATTACTAGTCTTCGAGACAATTCGGTTTCCAAAGTCAACGGCCATAGGTTGAAGCCATACTATGAGAACATCGCTTATGTGAATTTGGATGAACTTTCATTTGGAGATGCACTCCCTCTGGAGGAGTAATGTGCCGCAAGAGCTAAGTCGGGCCGTCGACTTTAAAACAAGCGCTTAATGGGAGGCAACCCATTGGTTTTGTATTTCTTATCCTTTTGCTTTTTGTTATTTCTTTTTCTTGTTTCTTATCATGTTAAAATTTCCCACCTTGACTTTACTAGGAGGATTCAATTACATTGAGGACAATGTAAGGTTTAAGTGTGGGGGAGTGGTTAAGCATGTTTTTAAAAACAAAAATTACAAAAAAATTAAAAAATTTTGAAAAAAAAAAAAAAGTTTTTACATAAAAATTCCAACTTTTAAAGATTTTAGAGTCACTAGCATACTTCTAGGTATGTTTACATAGAGATTTTGACCGACATAATTGAACTTGGAAATGTTAGAGAACTACATTCGGATTTCTTGTTTGTTAGAGTGTTAAATAATGGATTTAATCATGCCGGTGATGCGAATTTGGTGCAGGGAGAAATGCATTATTAGAGTTGCTGATCAATCATTAGTGGAGACTACCCGTATTCATATCATGTGAGGCACCGACCAGAAATTTTTCCATCTACTAAAGAGCTTTCTTTTGAGTGTGTGTCACCGTAAGTAAATTCCGGGTAGAATGGTGAGCTACCCAACCTCCCACCAATAGAAGCACTACTCTTTGATCTCTTGAGTGCTAATTTTGTCAATCATGAGGGTGACGTCCATAGATGAAAGCTTCCTTCTTGTAGTTCGATTTGCAGTTAGCACCATTCTCTCTCGCGACAACAACGGATCCATAGAAATACATTCATCATCAACAAGGAGCGACATCAAAATCTACAAGGAAAGTTGGAAAAGTTTAAGGTTTACAAGCAACGGAATGAGAAAAAGAGCAAATTTCAAACTCAAGTAAAGCAACATACAAAGAGCGGGTTTTACATATATGTTGAAGACTTACACTACAATGAGGTAATTTTATATTCAAGTATGAAGACTTATTCATGAAAGCGAAGAAAATTAAAAGGTGAGAATTTTTGAAGTTTATGATTTCAAGACGATACAAGTTGTGAAGAATCAAGTGGTAAAATACTTCTCCCACGGCCATGGTTTATATTTTTTGTATTTTATTTCTCTTGTTTTTAAAAAAAAAAAAAAAAAAAAAAAAAAAAAAAAAAAAAAAAAAAAAGAAAAGAAAGAAAAGAAAACACAAGAGAAATATTTGTTCTTATTTTTATTGAATGAGCCGTGGGGAAGGAAAATATATAAGGAAGTTTCAAGCGACAAGGATATTTAAGGTAAAAAGAGTTAAGAATTGTTAAGGATTTATGAAATTCAAGGGTTTATCATCAATAGTTGAAACCGAAGACGAAGACCAAGAAGATCAAGACGAGGAAGCGGAAGACGTTTCTATTGGATGCCGTGAGAGTGGTGTTATCATAATTGGCGATCGGATGTGAAGGTGAGTAAGTAATCTCATCCTCGATAATATGATTGATTTCCTTTCTTAGAGATCGTTAGAAAAATGGTTTTTTTTCAAAATATTAAAAGATGTGGGTTTTTAAAAATATTTCGGAAGTTGTCCTTCCCACCATTCAACGTGTCGCAGGAATTCTCTCTTCATTCCTACCTGCACACATGTGAGAACCATAAAAAAGCCGTCTTTTTGAGTGCAATTATCATAAAATCCTTTTTGGTGAGGCAGAAGTCGAGGCGAAATGCTTATTGATCGTTTCTCAAACACGCGTTCTCTCATTATGGTGTGGTTATTTCTCACTCAACATTTAAGAATGAGAATATGTTCTTTAGTATTTCTAACTTCTTATTACTAGCATGCAGAAACTCTATGTCCTCATAACTCTTTGGATGCTTGAGACGCTTGAACGCTTTGAAGTTGTGAGTTTTTAGTTTGATTTGCTCGAGGACTAGCAAAGTCTAAGTGTGGGGGAATTTGATAGGTGTAGAATACACCTAATTTACTATATAGAGTTTATGCTTTCTTTGCTATTTTTCTTGTGAATTATGTACTTTACGCGTGCTTTTGAGTTTTATAGGTGCAATGGAGTCACACGGAGGAAAAGAAGAAGAAATTATCCAAATTGAGCCAAAGGGCAAAATTGTCGCATCACAGGCTAGTGATATATGGAGCTGACCCAAGGTCAAGGGACAACTTTGGAGAGGTGTTAAATGACAGCCACCATATGTTATGGGGCATCCATTGGATTACCCCTTATCTTATGCAGAGGGGTGTCATTATCCAACCCTATCATTACAACCCTAGACCGATTCTTTTCTTCTCATTTTTTCATTTCATTCAATGTGTTTCACCTGAAACTAAGAAAATTGGCTGCTGCTGAATTCGAGAAATCGAAGTGAAACCTGAAGATCGAGAGAGAGAATTTAATGGAGGCGGCCATGAGATCGAGAGAGAGAGCTTCATGGAGAGATTGAGAAGAGAGAGGGACACTGTTGCTACAGATTGAGATTTAGAATTCGAGAACGTAAAGTGAAGATGGGTTCGATCCATTGTCGATGAATACGTGATTGGAGGTTCAGAGAAGATGAGGGCAATTGGTTTACATGGGTTTGTGATTGATTTGGTCTTAGGGTTTTTACTGATGTCACAGAGGAGAGAATTAAAGTGGGTTGAAGTTCATTGTTGCTGTCGTGGCTTCTGGTGGATTTTGAATGAAGATGGAGATGGCTCAGTTGAGGGTTAACTCAGGGCTCTGATGGCAGTGAAGTGATGAATGGAACTGGAGTTGCAAGTGAAGAAGCTCAATAGGGTTGAAGTGGCAGTGAAGGCAAAAGAATTGGATGGATGGAGGATGAGATTTAGGTTGAGGCTCTGAGATGAAAGAGCATTGAGTTGATGGTGGAATGTGATGTGCAACAAATGCAAGAATTATAGGTAATGGCCAGAGTGTGGAGTTTCTGGGGCAGATTGAGCTGATGGGTTAGCGTTGGACTTAAACTGTGAGGCTGGTAATGTATGAGTCAAGATTGCAGGTGGAGCTGAAGAATGCAGCTAAGTAGATGGTGGTGAAGCCAAGGCAGCCATGCATTAATGACAGAGATGGAGCTGAGATGATTGAGCTGATTGCAGGGAATGGATGAACTGTGTTGCTTTGCCAAGAGCTGGTGCTCTGAAGTGCAGCTCAGGTGGAGTGAAGCAGTATGGTGACTCAGGTGGTTGAATGGGTTTACTTTGGTGTTGTGTGAAATGGTTCTGCAGGGCAAGAATAGGTTGTAAGAAGAGAGGGTGATATTTGGAGCTGCAATTCAGGCAGCAGCACTGGAGAGGTTACAAATGGAGTGGAGTAGCAAAGCTAGGTACAGGGCAAGGAATGGAACTGAAATGGAAGGCTGTGATGCAGCTGAGTTGAGGGCTTGCTGTGCTTGAAATGGAGTGTATTGCAGTGGTGCACTAAGCTGAGCTAGAGCTGGGGCTAGGCTGGCCTGAGCTTAAGACAGAGAAATGGCAGGCATGTGTTCTGTCAGTGAGCCAGGGAGGTAGCACTGAGGTTGCAACTTAGATGAGTTAGTGTGACTCTGGCCCAGTTCAAATGGCTAGTAATTCTGGCAGTGGTGGAGTTGTGGAGCTGGTGTTGGATTGCTAAAGAGAGGCAGGCTGGAACAGGGGGCTTTGTGTGATGTAATTGCAGGCAAGAGAAGGCACAGCAACGCTGGTGGTGGTGCTATCTATTGTCAGGAAGGAGCAACTACAGGTGAAGTCTTGAGCTATGACTTGGTGGAGCTGCAATGGAAGGCTACAACTCTGGTTATTTATAATGGCTGTGACCTGATGTTGGGGAATTATAACTGATGGCAGAGAAGCAAATTTTGTTGCTCTGTTGGATTGAGTCTGGTGGTCAAGGCAAGTATGGAGTTGATATGGAGAATGCAAGTATGGAGTTGATAGGGAGTATAATGGAACTGCAGCTGCAATGCAACTGGAGCTGGTGCATGAATGGTTGGCAGAGTTCTAGCACAGCCATCATGGCTGGAAGGATGCATGATGCCTGTACAAGACTAAAGCTTAACAACTCAGCCCATCTTATTCAGTTCTGACTCAGCTCATCTTATTCAGTTCTGATTCAGCCATCTAACTCGGTCCTGACTCGATCCGACCCAGAGTTGACCCGATCCAACCCGGTTTGACCCCGACCGATCTGACCCGTTGACCGGTGACCGGGCGGACTTTGCCAGTCACCGGGGCTGTTTTCCGGCGACTTTCCGGCCGATTTCCGGCCACAATCCCAGTTTTCCGGCGAGCAAAATTCCAGAACTTTCTATGGACTTCTCTCATGGGCATGAAGACTTGGGCTAGGAATTGGATGGAGAATTGGACTCAAATTTGGAAAGAGAAGGTGGAAGAGTTGAGAAAAGCTTGGAATTGGAAATTGAATTGCAAAAGGAAAAGGATTCTACTCCTTGGAAGATTTGGAGAATGTTGAAGCCTATAAATAGAGAAGTTTTCTACAACTTCTACACACCTCTCTACACACATATCACTTGTGTTTTTGCTTGCTTTTCTAAGATTTTTCTTTTTAATTACTTGTGTGAATTTGAAAATTCTTCTTTTAATAATTATTATTATTTGTGTGAATTTCAAAAACATGAGTAGCTAAATTTCTTTTGATTGAGGATGAATTCCTAGTTCTTAACATATGATTTGAGTTTTTGTTTTCAATTCTATCTTGAGTTTTTCACATAATTATCGCTTGTTTTTACTAATAGGAGTGATCTTAAAGACATTCATGATTGATTGATAGATTGTTTGGGTGGCCAACTAAATTGATTTGTTAATTCGATCTAAAGCTAGTGAAAGTTAGGGGATAAGTAATCGTTCTTTGACTCTTTACATAAGTAGCAAACACGAGACCTTGCGAAGGGATTCCGTGGAGCAATTGTGTGTAGAAACAACGTTAGCAAGTGGACCTTGAGCTAAGAGTCTAACTACTAATATCAACCTAAGAAATTCACAAAACCTAATGCATGAGCCAAGTTACATCTAGGTTGAGCTAATTCTAGGTGGCTTGGTGATTAGAATCCGGTAGGCGAGAACTTCCGTGTCCGGTGATACAAGGGATTTAGGGGTTTAGCACTGAGCTAGCTGCTTTACCTACGGTTGGTGATAATTTGTGACTAATAACAAGTAGAATAGAACATAACTTGATTCATTGTTTCGTAACGAAGAAGGATTCCTTGATCTTGTCCCTCTTATTGCTTTCATCTTTCAACTTTCGATTTTAATTGCTTTGTTTATTTTTATTTTGCTTTTTACACCCCCCCTTTCGTGACAACTTTTACAACTAAGATCACTTGCTCCTCGTGGGAACGAACTTGACTTCCATTATATTATTTTTAATTGAGTGGAAATATTGAATTAATTTGATTGCACCTACGACACGCATCAATGATGGTCACAGATCGGAAGTGATAGAGCTCGAGAACGGATCTTGGCAGAGATGGAGGTGCTGCTGGTAGTCGATGGAGTTGCGGTCTGTTGAAGATGAGTCTGCCGCCATTAATGGAGCTTGGATTGATGACGCTGATGCCGTTATTTAAATGGGTGTTGGCTGTTAGCAGTGAAGAATTATGGTTGGCCGAGTCTGAGAATGGGGCTACAACGGACAATGGTCGAGAGCATATGAGCGTAGCTCGAGTTTAAGGGACTGCTGCCATTAATGGCAGTGACTAAATGATGAACCAAAAGATGGCAGTAACGTGACAGGGAAGGAATGATGGTGTCGATGAATATAGAGGAGACCGAGCTCAGGTCATTGAGTTTTGCTAGCGTTAAAAGGTGATGGAGAAGAGGACGTGAGTTACAGAGTAAGAGTTGAGATACAGGGAAGCTTACTGACTGAAAGACAACCGTATATAATCACAAGGAGTAAATTACGAGAATAGGCTGTCAGTCTCACAGAACTGACAAGCCAATAACGACAAAATGGGCCGGACTTTGGTGACGTGAGCCCAATTGTTTTGTTTGCCGAACTTAGAACGTGACCAGCCTTGGCCGTGAGTTGTGTTAAGGAATTGTGGCGAGTTTTGGCAACTAATTTCGACCGGGGTTCGATGCACGGGACACAATTCCTAAGGAGGTGCTCTTTCCTATTTTTGCTAGGTTTCCTAGTTTCTTCAAGAAGAGGTTATAAAACTCTATATATAGGGAAGCTTAGATAGATTTTGGGGGATCTCTTTTATCTCTTGGCCTCTACTTTGTTTTCTAGGGTTTAGAAACATGATAGGTTTTCTCTTCCTTCTTGTTATGAACTCCATGAATATGAGTACCTAGTTTTTATTATTGGTTATGGAATAATTGGATTTCACAAAATATACCTTTTGATATGATAAATTAGTTTTGTCTCCATGCTTTATCGTTTATGATTCACCATCAATATTGTTACATGATTTGAATGCTTGTTTAGTCGAGTCGCGAATCGATTGAGTTTGCTTTCATCTTTATTGCTAGATTAGGGTTATTATACGCAAAAGTGATAATTCCTGATTGCAAGTAGCATAAATAAGATTATAGTTTGTAGTGATATATTCTTATGATCTTATGTGAACCATAACCTTTGTTAAATCGGATTAGTGCTTTTACACGTTCGATTGCTTTGATTGGCCTGATTTCATAGAACTTAACGTATCTAGAGAATTAAACTTGATTAGTGCTTTTACATGTTAGGTTGTTCTCTAAGATATAATTCATATTCGCATCTTTTAATGTGTTTGTTGATGACAAGAGGAGATTTGCGGGATATTCTTGCGATCAAGGTATTCTAGGGCCTTTGATAAAAGTTGAGATTAAAATATCAATTCTAGTTATTGTGTTGAAAACATGTTTGTGATTGAAGATGAAATCCATGACCAATACTTTCTCATCCTTGATTTGATTTGTTTACCTTTATTGTTTGCTTTTATTTAGTTTACTATATAAAAATCACAAAACCCCCATTGTTATTTATAGGAAACCGAAACATATTGATAACCTAGACCTCTCTGTGGGAACGATCATTTCTTGCCCTTGCTATATTATATATTCTGAGTAGTAAGAAAGTGTAATTTATTTTTGTGTCGGCTGACAACCGATCAGTTATCCAGAATTTTTCGTCCGTGAGATGATTCCAAGAATTCCAGCATTACATCCAGAAGAGTACAATAAGCTTTATCAAATCCCATAAGAGTGGATTTAAAGCGATGCAATTAAAGTAGGCTGCAGTTGGGGACTGAAGCCTCCTTCAGGTTTAGAGGTTCGAACGCAGTCACCATCTTACCAGTGAATACAGCAGAAGCACATCTTCCACGAGAAAATAGGCTCAGGATAATTACACATGGGGACTACCAACATGGGATGCTTTTACTCCCCTCAACTAGGTTATTTTTGATTTTAACATCATCACTGTCGAAGTTTTACGAGCCGCAGGAATTCCTCAACATGAAGCCGTACACGTGCATCAAAGACTCCAAAAGCACGCCACAGAGATACATTCACATATCCTGGCTACGCCAATTGATCTAACAGTGGTATAATCGAGACTGCTCACCGCATCCCATTCCATACAACAGTTCAAGATTCAGAAGATGGTTCAAAGGATGTCGCAGCACATCGGCCACGGAACGATCTCAGCTCGTCTACTTCACCCAATGGCTCCAGAAGATTTTGACCATACAAGAATCCACAACATATCATCGTCGCAATCAGAAAGTCCAGGCACCAGATAACCTAAAGTCAAGGATGGACCAACAACGCAACCACAATCTCCAAGATTAGCCCTGACATGATCATTACCGAGCATATATTTCATCCATCCATCCCAAGAGTGCAATGGAATTTGGTAAATTTTGAAATCTACTTTGAGAAGTCGATACTCATTCTTCTGGAGTCAGAACCTTATTACACATTCTGGAGAAGATCGATGGTACTGTTGAGTGGCTACATGCGCAAAATGGAAAAGAGCACATACCTTGAGTTCTCCTGGCTCACCTTGTCGCCTGATTACAATTGTCGGAGATTGCTTTGTTGTTGTTAATGCTCGCTCTACCACCACTAAAAATTATGAAGAGGAGCCGAACGCTGCATACAAAAGCACGGAGTTTTGACGAGTAACAAAAAAAGAATAGGGTCGATACCCCTTTTCATACGAACGGAGTTTCTAGAGTTTGAACAGAAGCAGGATTCCTCCTTGCTCCATGAACGGGACTGGGCGTATCACACTCATAATCCATAGCCGAACAAGCCGTGTGCCAATATCTCCGCTCCATGGCTGAACCAGCAGCGCGCCAGCACGAGGAACACCAGCCGCTCAACCTGCAACGCTCCGTGGTCAAGCCAGCGCCAACGCTCCGAGCGCCAACATCAACAGATTCGTGGTCGAAGTTGCAGCACCATCACCGCTCCGTGGTCGGTTGCAGCACCATCATCACCGCTCCGTGGCCGAAGTAGTAGCGGCGTCATCGACCGTTCCACGGACCGAAGCCAAGTGCCGTTTTCACCATCCCACGGGCTGAAGCCAAGTGCCATTTCCACTGTTCCACGAACCAGGAGCCATCAACACCATCTCCATCCTCCATCTCCACGGTCGAGCCAAAGTTTCAACGCCATCTCTACCCGTCCCGTGGTCAATAATACGAAGTCGTTTCCACCATTCCATGGACTGAAGCCGTTTCCCCCATTCCAAGGACTGAAGCCAATTTCCACTATTCCGCGAACTGAAGCCAATTTCCACCATTCCGCGGACTGAAGCCAGTTTCCACCATTTGATAGGAGCTTAAAATACATCATTTGAATATCAATTTCGTATGCTTTTCTTAACTATTTTCTCTTGTATTTTCGGGTATTACGTTTCTTTTATATTTTATAGGTACTTTGGAGTCATGCGATACGAAAAAGGCAAATACGGGCTTATTTCATTGCTCGGAGACATTAGGCGTTGGCGGAGGTGAAGCATTGAAGTACCGTGACTTCATAAGTCTCAAAAACAGAAATTAGTGAAGCACTAGACACCAAGACTCTCGGCAATCATGTGCTATTAAGAACCAATTGCTAAAGACAATCGGTGCGTTCGTTAGGGGCACCTGAGTCTATAATTGTTTAACAAAGTACCACCATCTCTGTTCAAGTGGTCGTGGCCATATAGAGAATGTTTAGGTCGATAAATTCCCTTCAACTCACAGCCCACACCATTCCCGTTTCTCCTTATGTCGCATGATGACACATTTTTGTGTTTGACTTGTCCTGATATCTTGTATTGTTAGAACTCGATTTTTGTACTAATATTGTGTTTTTAGGTATTTTTAGGTATTTTTGGAAAAATCGGCTCGAAAAGTTCTCTAAAGTACCGGGAGGAACGTGTTATTCGGACTCTCACTTTTGGATAAAGGGCACCTTCTTTACTATTTGCACCCCTATGGAGCGCTAGTGCTATTCGCACCCCCATCTCTCGTTAGGGGAGGTCATCTTCTTCATTCAAATTCCCGGTTTTGGAGGGAGTTTTGTCAAGATGAAGAATGTAATTAGGGTTCGTGTTTCGGAGGAGATTTAAGCAAACTCAATGGCTGAAATTGCATGGGACGACTTGATTAAGTTTGGAAGGCATGGTATGATCAATGGTTTGGGTTAGAATTGGCTTGAGCGTCAGATGGAATAATTCAGGGAGTTACGTGTTTAATTAACCCGATATTGCTGTTTTGGTTTTGGACGACTTCTAGTGACATTAAAACACTACAATCAGTTGGATTGGGCATGTTTCAGCTAAATAGGACCGGTAACTACATCAAATTCGAAGAAATTGGGCTGGAGAAACGTAGTTGAGTAAAACAGAGCAATGTTTATTCTCGGGATATTCTGTGTAGGATTAGCGTGTGTTTACAGCGTGTTCAACGCAATCTGAGACGTGTACACAAATTGTTAATGCGTGATTGAATGATTATTGACAGCCGTAGGCATAAATGCAGGCAAGATAGGAAAGAAAATATCCCGAGATTATTTTCTTTTACTGCCGAGTTATGGAGAGATTATCTGAAGTAATGATGAGTTATTCGTGGCCCTATTGAGTATAAATATGATGCTGGTGTAGCATAGAAGGGATTGGGGGAGATAACAGAGCAAAGAAACGAGAGTTGGAGAAATCTGTTGCTGCTGCCATTGAAGAGAGCTCGAAGAACATTAGACTGTAGAAGACAGTCGTTGTGCTACAGTGACAACGACACTCTTGTTTTATCGTTCTCTGTAACAACTCGGTTTGTAACAAATTTAACTATTACAAACCCGGTTTTCATTATATTTCTCCCATTTTCATCATTTGAAAAACACTTTGAGCAATGAAATCAACTTTTAAGCGTGTTTCCAACATGATGATGAGCTAAATCTCCCACAACCAAGGCAATGAGGAAGCTATTTACGCATGAATAATTGGTAATTATTTTATTTTCTCTAATTTATAATTTATAAGTCACTCAATCACTGCTTTTGCAGAGTTCTAAATTGACTGCATAATTTTCTTAATTAGTTGTGATTCAATTTGATAGGTTATACTTTGTTTAGTCAATTGATAATCTATGCTTAGGAATACAATTATTATTTGAGAATTTGCCTGATTATTTGTGAATTAAGAAATAAGGGACTCAAAAGATAATTAGAGTTTTGGATTATTTACTATCATTCATTCATGTGTAATAGTGGAATCAGTGTCTTGGTTATTTTTTAATATCTTGAAATCAACGAACCTATTATTACTACAACAACAACGAAAAAATAACATCATTTTTGCCGCTGCCGACGCAGACTTGTCTTTAGGCTAGAGTTTTTAGATTTTTTTTTAGGTTTTTGTTTTTATTTTATTTGTTCTACTTTACGTTTTTGGGTTTTTGTCTTTGCATTACAGATTTTGGAATTTGGAGCAAAAGAAAAATTTGCCAAAGCTTTTGGTGAATACTTAAAAGATTTGGAATCAAAGACAAAGCGAAAAGAGCGAGAAAAATAAAATAAGAGAGTTTATTTTATTTAGATTGTATTAGGATATCTTATATTCTTGTAATTTTCTTTTTCTTTTGCACTTTATTTTTGGACTTTGGACTTTAAACTTTGGGACATTATTTTTTTCCTTTTAAACCCTACGGAAGGGTAGTATTAAATATAAACTGTTTGCAGAGAAGGACAGCGATTACGATATCGCCTCGGCCCCTCGGGTTCGTACATGACATAGGAGTTGTGGCCCGAGTCGACTTCAGCGGTTCATCCCCCGTATGGTACGGGAGGTAAGTTTATCGAAACACCCGCGAATCCCCTGTTAGCGGGTTTA
>JAJJWW010002606.1:0-41976 GCA_023531295.1 Papaver armeniacum | reverse complement strand
ATTAGTCAGTTTTAGTTAATTTTTTAATAATGTTGGAAATCCCACTATATTGACTATGTCAATACGTAGTAAAGTTTTGAATCCGAGGGACTGCGGGAGTACGCAAATCTATCCTCTGATATTCTTTCCTTTGTTTATCCCCTCTAGGAAAGAAAACCCTAACACCACCACTCTTTTCTTCTTCATTTCTACAAACCGACCACCGCCCTCTTCTTCTCCACTTCTGCAACCGACCACCACCTTCAATCCCCCTTATTTCCTTTTCGTTGTTGAACTTGAAACATAAAAAGATGCCTCCAAGAAAAGGAAAGATGAAACAAATTCCAAACAGGAAAAGAGGTAAAACTCCAAACCTAACATTTGTAGTAATGTTTACTGAGCATCACAAACACTGATCCTTCAACTTTTTACAGTCTCTCTAGGTTTTGATTCATCTATCTTCTTTTTTGCTCTATTTGTGTTTGTGTGCTAAGTTGTTTTTATATGTGATTGTTGGATGTAGGTGCAAGTTAACGGCGATGAGATCGCCTAAAGAACATATAGAAGAGATAAGGAAAGTGAAGTTTTCAATAGGAGCTAAAGAACCAAATCATTTAACTGAGGATCTTCATCAAGCAGTAAAGAATCTCTCTGCTGAACTCTATGCTAAAGATGTTCATTTCCTTATGGAAATCATTCAGGTACTATTGGATTCTTGATCAGTTACGTTGTTGTTGTTGTTAAAATTAATATGAGTTTCAATCCGCGTGATCACAATGGTCATAAATGAAGTTAAGGTGCAATGTTCATTTATTATAATTGAATTTTCAGAATGCTGAAGATAATGAATATTCGGATGGGGTGAAACCATCGTTAGAGTTTGTCATGACTACTACTGATATTACAGCTACCGGTGCTCCTGCAACTCTTTTAATATGCAACAACGAAATTGGATTTTCAGATAAAAACATCGATTCCATTTGTAGTGTTGGCCGTTCAACTAAAAAGGGAAATAGGAACCTTGGTTATATTGGAGAGAAAAAGTCTTTAGCTGAATTTATCCGTCTCAAGAATGAGTATTAATAAATGCATGTTTGCGAATTGATTTCATTAGTTTTTCTTGTCAACAGGCAAATGCGAATAGCAAACCATATTAGTGTTTTTGTTCGGTTTAGCATTCTAAGAAAAAAATCTGTTACTGCAATAAGGGTTTTTCATTATGCTTTTTTTCACTTCAACTAATATCAGTTTTCATTTCGCATTTCACAGGTATTGGTTTTAAGAGTGTGTTTCTGGTCACTTCTCAGCCATATATCTTCAGCAATGGGTATCAGATAAAGTTCAGTGAAGACCCATGTCCAGAATGCAATGTTGGTTACATAGTGCCTCAATGGGTACAGGAGCATCCCACAGTGAACGAAATACAGCAAGTTTATGGGTCTGAAAGGTCTCTTCCGGCCACAATCATTGTTTTACCTCTGAAGATGGATAAAGTTCATCCTGTGAAGCAGCAACTCTCTAGCATACACCCTGAAGTGTTGTTGTTCCTTGCTAAAATCAAAAAGCTTTCGGTTAGGGAAGCTAACGAAGATCCTAAGCCTAATAATTTGTGCGAGGTCTCAATATCCAGTGAGACTGAATTTGTTTCTAGGAAGAATGTTAGTGCTGAATCGTACTCTGTTCATCTCTCGGAAGAGGAAAATAGTGCTTCATCTGGAGGAGAATGTAGTTATTATATGTGGAGGCAACGATTTCCCGTAAAACAGGAAAACAAAGTGGAGAGGAGAATGGAAATAGAGGAGTGGGTTATCACTTTGGCATTTCCAATCGGGCAACGTCTAAATAGAGGGACAAGTTCACCTGGAATCTATGCATTTTTGCCAACTGACATGGTTACAAGTTTTCCTTTCATTATCCAAGCTGATTTTGTTTTATCGTCATCAAGGGAAACTATTGTAATGGATAACAAATGGAATCAGGGTATTCTTGATTGTGTGCCCTCGGCTTTTATCAGTGCCTTTGTTTCTCTCATCAAGTCATCTGTGTCAGCTCCAGTATCCACACTTGCCAATATGTTTACGTTCCTACCAATAAATCCTTCTTCATATCCAAAGTTAAACAGTGTCAGAGATTCCATTAAAATGAAACTTATGGAAGAGAGCATTTTTCCGTCCGAATCAAGCAACTCTGAACAGAAGTTCTTTTACAAGCCTGGGGAAGTTGGTAACATTACGCCTTCCTTCTGGGAGATTTTGTTGAAGGCACAGAAGCAAGGCGTGAGCTTAGATGATTTGTCAACCCATGGGAAATACGTTCTGAATTCAGCATTTGATGTACATGTGTACGCTAGTATATTGAACTTTTTCGGTGTCCAAGGAATGGGAATGGATTGGTATGCCAAATACATACGAGGTTCTAATCTTTTGTTGGGAGTATCAGAGGAGTTATACATTGAGATCCTACTCTTTTTATTTAATCAGTGGGATACACTCTTCCAAAATACAAGCATGGAGGTGATACCTCTCTTGAAATACATTGGTGATGATGGGCTCGTTTCTTTGTTGAGCATAGCTGAAGCAAAATCAAAGCAGGGTAGGAAAATCTGTTTGTCAAAAGATTCTCGCCACACATCTTGGCTTATTGACTGGAATCATGAATTCAGGTGTTCCCTGAAATATTATTTTGTCCCCAAATCGACTCAAGAGGCTTTGCAGTCATTTGAAAAGAAGGAGACAGTAAGAGAATGGCTAATTAGTTTGGGAGTAAGTGTTTTTGGCGTCTTCGAGTACGCAGATCTTCTTGTTCATTCAATCCACGGTGCTGGTAGTAAGCTTGTCATTACCTCTGCGCACTTCTTATATCACTCATTGCACGGTAACTATTTATCAGAAGTTGAAGTAAATAAATTGTGCCAAAAATTGCCGTTGGTTGACAAGTATGGGTGTGTTAATAGACAAAGAAGTCGCGTTCTTGTTCCATCTCGCGGCAGTAACTGGGTTGCGTTGATGGGTACAAATCCATGGAGAGGAAGGAATTATGTTGAATTAACTGAAGATTACGCATGCAGTGGTAAGTTTGCTGGATACGTTACAAAAACGAAACAACTCATGGCATTTCTGAAAAAACATATTGAAGCTTCAGATATCCCCGACATATGTCCCCCTGATGACCCTTTGCCGACTGTCAACTCTCCTTTGACGAAAGCAAATACTTTCCTACTATTACAGTGGATTCGGAAGTTGAGGTTAGAGAGTAATCTGGTTGAAGGGAATTTCTTGACATCCATAAAAGAAGGATGTTGGTTGAGGACGTGTATGGGTGACGCGACGAGCTACAGCTGTGTAGCTCCCTCAAAATCCTTCTTCCTTACGAAATCAGATGGCAGCCTACTACAAAATGGGTCTGAGCTGGTTGATATTCCATTGGTTGATATTCAGTTCTATGGTAGTAAAATCAATCAGTACAAGGAAGAGCTTAAAGCTATAGGCGTGATGTTCGATTTTGTTGATGCATCCAAATATATGGGTGAAAGCTTCATGGCTCTTGCAGCTAACTCAAACCTAACCAAATCCAATGTGTTTTCGATACTTAAATTCGTTAAGCTCTTGCAACAAAAGTTTTTGTCTCGATGCCTTCATCGAAGGCCATCCAAAGGTAGATGGTTAAAGACACGGAACGGTGACTTGTTGTCTCCAGCTGATTCCATTCTTTATGATTCAGAATGGAAAGTTGCTTCACAAATCAGTAATCTTCCTTTTATTGATCATGACTATTATGGGGAGGATATTTCTGGATTCAAGGAGGAGCTTCGGTGTTTTGGTGTGAAGGTTGGATTTCAGAACAATCACCAGATTGTTGTCGACTTCTTCAGAATGCCTGCATCACTTACAGTGGAAGCAACCCTTTTGATACTGGAATGCATTCGCCACACCAACTCGTCTACATTTGAGAAAGTGCTGAAAGACCAAAAATGGTTAAATGCTGGTGTTTTGAAATCTCCAGGTGAATGTTTTCTTTTCAGTGGTGAATGGGGATGCCTTCTGGAGGTTTTTAATGGGTTTCCATCTATTAGTAAAGAACATTATGGACCTGCTATAGTTCCTTACAAGGAGGAGCTAAGAAAACTCGGGGTTGTAGTAGATTTTGAAGAAGCATGCAAAGTTTTTGTTCGTCAGTTTAAGCAGCATGCATCTTCATTATCCATTACCAAGGAGAATGTTCTGCGTTTCCTTTCATGTTTCAGGCAGCTTCATAAAACCTCACATTGGTTGCCTATAGAAGTCGACGAATGCTTACGTGAGAAATGGTTGCAGACCCGTCTAGGAACAAGAACCCCGAAAGATTCCATACTGTTTCATCCTGATTGGGAGAACCTCGTTCCGATTGTTTCACTTCCTTTCATTGATGCCACTGACAGAGGCTATGGTAAGGAGATTCTGGAGTACAGATCTGAGTTGAAGGATATTGGAGTTGTTACTGAATTCAGTTCGGGGATGAAGTTTGTGGTTTCTGGGCTCAATATTCCCCCTAATCCAAGTGATATCGCTCCGCAAAGCGCACTTTCCCTTTTGAATTGCATCAAGATATTGTTGAAGGAGAACAGTGCTTTACCCGAAGGGTTTCTTAATCATGTGAATAGAAGATGGTTAAAGACTCATATGGGTTATAGAGATCCAGGAAGTTGCTTGTTGTTTGATTCTAAATGGAATACGTTATTACAACCCGAGGATGGCCCTTTCATCGATGATGCGTTCTATCGTTCAGAAATTGCATCCTACTCTAGAGAGCTCGATGCCATAGGTGTGAGAGTAGAAGACGGTAAATATGGGTGCTCGCTGATTGCCAGGGATTTAGAGTCTCATTCTGAATTTACCGTTATTTCTCGAATCTACAAATGTTTGTGTCATTTTAACTGGAAGCCTCAGAAGGGAGATATGAATAAAGAGCCACCCTTAATGAAGCTTCTGTACGGATCTTTATTCCAAATGAAAGCAACATGGGACGATGGGTTTTCCCAGAGGAATGTGTCATTGACGACAAGGCTAATCTATTTAACTTGGAGTTGAATGTTTTACGGAAGCACTACGAGAAGGACTTGCTCGATTATTTCACCAGTGCATTTGGTGTTCGTAAAATACCTAATGCTGATGATTACTGCAAGCTTTGGAATCACTGGGAAAGCACGAAACAGAAGCTTACTTCTGAAGAGTGCAAGGATTTCTGGTTTTATGTAACCAAGCCGAAGTTTTGGACCAAGAAGACAGAGAAGCTTTTTGCAAAAAAGTTGTTGAAGTTGCCAGTGAGCAGTAAAGACTCAGATGATGTTCTTTTATTCGACAAAGATGCGATATTAATTCCAGATGATTTGCAGCTGCAAGACTTTTTTGAAAACGCTTCTCCAGATCCTTTATTTGTTTGGTATCCTAAGCCAAGTTTTCCTCATGCGACTAAGAGTAAACTGAATGAAATATTTGCTAGCATTGGTGTTCGGACTATTTCCGAATCTGTAAACAAAGAAAAATCTTCATCCCTGGACACTGCAGAGCTCATTCCAGTTACTTCAAAGGTACATTTATCAAGATCGGTCTTGTCAGGATCATTCTTGCATTTCTTGCAGATCCTTCAGTTGCAATTGATTTGCAGAAGAGGCATCAAATGGTGAAGTGTCTTATGATTGCCATCTTTGAGACTGAAGAACTGATAACAGCAAATTACTGTGTAAAACTGCCTACTGGTCATGACTTTTTAAACGCCGATGTCAGCCAAATGGTTCAGTGGGAGAGGGAGAATAAGAAGCTCTTTACCCAAAAGGTGGATAGAGCAACATCTGGACAGAATAAAAATATTGCTTATGCAACCTACTTTGCTGAGATTATAGCTGAGGGACTTCTGTGGGACAAAGATCTAATTATGGTCTATGCGATCTCACTGCAAATGGTTGGTTATTAGACTTGAAGAGGACGCAATCAGTTTCTTGTTAAAGACCAAAAAATCTGTAGCTTTGCTATGAAGACGAAGTGTTCATCAAATCTGCATTTGATTGGAAATGAACGATATTCTTTCCGGAACTGTAGTACGATACAAAGAAATCTAAAGCTGAGAAGGAACTCTTAAAAATTCAATGGCATGGAGAAGTTAGCGACTTGAACTTAGGGCGCGGGCAAAAGAACGCCAGCCAAGAAGCAGTAGTGCTTCCATGGTTCCTCTGTTGGTGGTTGTTTTTTTTAGGGTTTCTTTTTCCTGCGTCTTTGCTAATGGACTGTTTCCTATTGCATCCTTTCTCGTGTAATGCACAAGATTGGGCCTCGTGTTTAGTTTTTATCTCTTGCAAATCAGATGTTTTGAAACTATTATGTTATCTTAAAACCAAAGTATTATGTGATGAACTTTTGTGTTTCTATTGCAGAATTTTAGCACTTTGGTGCGTTCATTAACCTGATTTATCTTTTAGGGTTCTTCTCAGGAGTTGTGTAAATGTTACACACGAGCAGTTAAAGATTTGTATGTGAAATACTTAAACTCATGGCTCTGGATTGGATTTGGAGAACATACGAACCCCTCAGTCAACCATGGTGGTTCAAGAAACATTTCTCCTGATGCCTGCTCCAACAACCCTAATCACTAGGGAAGTGTTGAAGATGTGTATTTGGAGAAAAAACAAAGACCTATGTTTCTGGGCTTTGAGTTATTCTATCCTATCATGCGCCTGGTCACTAGGGTATATACTATCACCCCCATGTTTCTACCATTAAATTTTAACTGATCCATCTACCCATTGTTGGCGAGGGGTGGCGTTAGATTTTTATCCGCCATCATGGGTGGGTGCTGGTGAATCAAATTATCCCTACTATACGCTAATATACTAGTCCCAATAATCCTTTTGTTGTCTTTCTTACGCATTTTCTTATTTTGGAACATATCAGGGTAAATGAACCCGTCTTTTTCTTCCTTATCTCTTTCTTCGTTTTCTCAAACCAAATCGAATAAAGAAAACCTTCGTTTTAAATCAACTCCTTCAAATCCAAGAGAAGTTTCGACTCATCCAATTGGATCTTCACTGAAACCTTTTTCTGTTATTTCCATCTCCATCACTAGAATTGTAAGTTGTAAATTGAGGTTTGGTTATGTTGTGCTAAATGAGGAAAACTTAACATGTATGTTAAGTTGATTGATGGATTTTATCTTTCCTTTCCCTCACCTGTATTGAGATTCTCATGTTGGCATCCTTGTTTTTCTTCATTATTTTCTAGATTTATAGTTGTAAGTTCATGATTTTGTAATGATTTTATTAATATCAATGTTGGTTTCATTGGTTTTTGGTTAATTGTTGGTCCTATTCAGTTCCTGTTGGAAGGACTGTTTGTTTAAATTTCTTAAGGTTAATTAGGTTTAGTTTTATTGAGTTGATTCTTGTTGGTATATTGATGTCACTGCGTTTATGCTTATCTAGATGAGTTTAGGTTGTTACGTATCTTATTTCAATTGCTTGTTTGTGGAATGTTCTTATTTTTTTATTCTTTGAAGTGCACAGCATACAAAATGGGTATCATGGTAGGATAAAGAAATCAAGTTAATATAAGGACTCGTAAAATTGATCAGAGAAGTTTATTTCTCGTAATTTTCATTTCATATGTAACATTAGTTCACTCTTAGTTTGCAGACCAGCCGTACTTGCTTCATTCTTACGTTACTATTGTTAATGTTTCTTTTCAATGTTTGTATGTGTATCTATTTGTTTTTGTAAGAATTATACATATAGCATCTTGGTTAAGTTCCGAAGCAACATGCTATCTTGATGCTCTAGGTTAATTCAAAACCCTGCTAGCTTAACTGTAAAGAAATTTTTTACATTTTTCGTTTTGTGTCATATTGTATAATTTTCCGTTTGACCTCTCTCTCTCGCTTCTCTTTAGAGATAATACCATACCGACTTGCTTGATTCCCTGCCATTCCTTCTAGCTGTGAGGAGAAGCAAATGGTTTTCCCTTTGGGAGCCTCAAAATTGTATGTCACTTGAATGATGGATGGTTTTCTCTTTAGCTTTTTCTTCATTTTTCTTTTTCTTGATTTTCCTACTAAATTGACTTTATCACTATGTTCAACTTGAAAATATACTTTTGCCTACCAAAAGTAGTTAATGGAACCTTTCAAGATAAAACAAGGTGTCATAGTAACTGCTGTTCAGATGGCCTCAAAAACTAGTTTGAGATCAAACCCTCAATTGGTGAGGCTGAGATAGGCGACATACAACCAGTTTAACCACTTTCTAGTGATAATGTGACCAGGGCTCGGATTCATGCATTTGGTTCAAACTTTTCGTGTTGATAAGTTGCAAATTACATAGTCTCCTAAAATATCTCCTGATTAACAACCCCACTCTATACATGTGCGATATCTTTGTATTAAAGATAAACAATTTGTTCCATGTCTGATTCAGCAGTCCATATCATAATGTCCATTCCTTCCATGTGGCTCCACTGAACAAAGTGTGAGGGACAAAATATCCAGATGAGACACATTTGGCTAATTTTTGATACACGAGGTTTTTTTTTGATACAGGTTTTAGGTGTGTCAAATTGGTTAATTGGTAAATTGATTTACATTATCACCAACAAGAAAAGGTATTAGTGTATATTATCTACTCATTGCTTTGTCATTCTCAAACCACTTCATGCTTGCATTCTGAGTGAAATTAATTGATAATTAGTTTGTTTTTGTTTGATTTCTTGATGGAGTATAGTGGGTTTGCGTCTACTTGGTTATTTTTGTAATTTATGTTTGATCTTTTCTGGCCCTAGTCTTGGAAAGCGAATTCTTGGTCACTTAGAAGCTCTTTATGGCTCCGTACGTAGACTGTTGATTTTGCAGGTAGTTCATGGACACCAATTGACATGGACCATCTGTTGATGAGGTGGCGAAGGATTAACGTCTTAGATGGTGTGAAAAACTCTATACTGATATTACTGACAAATACTTGCTGCTTAAGTGCAGTTCTTGGTCAATGTTTGGTGTTTCAATCTCGTATGTAATTGTAATGATCTGTTCACTAGCTCTTTTTGTATTGTTTTGAATCTCGTATGATTTTCTAACATATGTATCCCCCAGAGCTCCACTAAAACAGCAAATGTTCTTACTTTTTCTGCTGGTGTTGTCTTTGATTCTTCTAATCTGTCCAGTGAAACTGTAAAAGTAATTATCTTAGCACTTATTTAGGAGTTTCTGGGGTTTGTGCCTGATAGGTTTGACATTTGTGTGTAGCTTTCTTATCAACACTGCACTTAAGTCCTTCGCCATTTAGAAGGTGTGATGGATATCACAAATATGTGTTGTCATTCATACAGAGTTATCTTCAATGGCAGCTTTATAGAGCAAATCAACAAGTTGTCATCATATTCATGCCATTGCCACTTGTGTGGGTGTTTATAACTTTTGTATACTTACCTGCAGGAAGTGGTTGAAACGTAACTTGTGGATAGGTTTTCATGAAGAAGGATTCTTCTTCCCACATATTGAAGATCTTGATTGGTTCCTAGAGACCTCTATAACAGGTTTGAGCGTTTTTTTTTATTTCATCCGTATAGAGAAAAGTTTTGTTTCATTTGAAAGAGGTGGGATCTTGTAATTAGGTTGACACGTAATTATGTTTTTCTTTATTGTTACCTTTTTATTGGTTGGCTTGGCCATAGATTTGAATCTGTCAGATAAATGTCCAGGACAGGACCCTTAGTGCTTCAGAACTACTTTGAGTACACTGTTGGGTTGATGTTCATCATCTGCTACTAACATAACTTTTTGAAGAACGGGTTCAAATGTTTCATTCTAAGTTGAACTGCTCTTCATATTTTGTTAGAAATAACTTTACGTACACAAGTACAACGAAGAGGGCTTTGTCTGGGAGAAGACTCCTTTTGTTCTTTTGATATCATTCTACCTTTGAGAAAAACAGGACCCTCGTTCACATGCAAAGCTCTTTCTAAAAGCGATTAAGAACAAATGCAGTAATGTCAACCTTTTTCGTTACACTCTGAAGGCCTTGTATTGGTTTGGTCTTTCATTATTATGTCTGTAGCTACATACCATGGGTCTGTTTTATCAAAGTATAAGACATAGGAATTATCTTACCCCTCCCGGGGTTGCAAATTATCTCTCCACACCCAGCCTTCGGTAGAGAATCTAACAAGAGATAATTTGTATAGTTTAGTGATCTTGTGTTACTTATTCATCATCGTGGATGATGATTGAAAGAGTCAATATGAAGAGCTTTTGGTGATATTGTTATATGAAAACAAGGTCATATGAAGAACATGGGTGAGAGCAGGATTCATCGTCGATTTTGAAAAGAATAGAACTGTTTCTTGGACTACAAACTGAAAGCTTTTGTGCTGTGAGTGTTTTTGTTTGTTCATTTTCCTAGTTAGATTGTCGGTACCATTTCATATTTAGATAGTGACTCTTATTCTTGTGTTGCAAGATTATTTTTTGTATACAGGCAGACAGGGTTACTGAGCAGGTAAAATTATTTTTTATTACCTGGAGATGAAGGCAGGGCCAGAGCCCAGTGAGACAGAGGTGAAAGTAGCTACTAGTGAGAAAAAAAGACAAAATAAAAGTAATTCCCAGCACTTTAATCTCTTAGGCCGTCGAAATAATGGTCGATGGATCTTCCATTCTTGACGGGTAAGGGTGTGAAGATGCGAAATGTACCAGCCATTAAACGGGTAGAGGTGGCAAACAAACCATATCTCCCCACCTACCAGTGTGCAGCCTAAGATGCAGCCAAAATTAGTGAGTACATTTATTTTTTGCCATAATTCGATTTACAAATTATTTCTTTTTAAACAAACTGTCGAATTACAACCATGAAACAATTATCATACATAAATTTGTAGTTACGGCGTGTATAAAAATATTTTGATGACAATGTTGATACCATAGGAGAGCTCAAAATCCATATACAAAAAGTAAAGCAAAACCAAGAATTGTTATTGAAAATTTTAATTATTACCTGAATTAATTTCAGGGTTATAATTACGTTCAAAAGAAAAATTAAAGACCACTTTTAATAGATTTGTTCCATCGATCGCAGTACTCTTTCAACATCTTCCATTTTAGCATGCGCCACTTTTAATTACCGGTGACACTGTTAATTTTTCCTGCAAACAACAAAAATTAAATTCAGATTACAGCGGAAGAAGTACTGATATTCATGGAAAAAACACAGAAATAAGACCAAGTATCTACTGTGTGTGTAGCAAAGCGCAGGCACTTTAATGTAACTTACCTCTGAGTTCCTCAGCTGAGCAATGGTTATCGCATTTGACTTCGCATGCCGCTGGTTGATCAACCTGAGTAGTCAGGCAGTCGTCTTTGCAAGATTTGAAACAAGCAACATATTCTGGCGCCGAAGCATCGGACGCGGCGGTTTCGTGCACGTAAAAGGTTGCAGCAACAAGAACAATGCACATCACGAAGAAAGCAGTGATTTTCCTTGCCATGATGATTCACTGTTTTATTTTTCCTACTCTTTTAACAATTAGGTTTAATCGTGTAGGTGATATTGATAAAAATAATGGAAATCACAGAAGCAAAAAAAACAAAAACTTTTATGGTGAGATTATGCATGAACGAATAAAATTTATATTGTTTTGAAACAACCTAAATTAAGAGTCTCACCGTAAAAATGCTCAGATAATACCGGGTAAACTTTGCTAAAAATAGTGTCTGGTTAGAATTATATAGACCACCACATAAGATTGCTTTTAAGGGTTGAAATTCAGCAATGATTCCGCTCCTCAGTGATACAATCTACTGTTTTAGATATTCATGATTTGGTTATCTAGTGGAAACAAGAAAATTATATTTTGAGCCATGCATGCACCCTTTGGTATATATGTAATTTCTTTAATCCATTGGATTGAATTTTAGTTGTTAGTTAATTAATAACAACAAAAATAAAAAATTAATAACAACATCATTAGCCCAATCTTCTCTCCCTCCTTTAAACCGCTAAGTCATGTGTATTAACCACGTACATACGGTGGTCTTGACACCCCTTTATTAAAATTAGATAAAACTTCAGGCCAAGCAAATCTTTGGAAAACAAATTTGTGGGACTCTATTGGTGAACATTAAAACCTAAATTACAACATTCCTCATTCACTTAGCAGATTAAGTAACACCATTAGGAAACTTTGACAAATTATGCAATGCCAGGTGAAACTTTTGTGCCTAGATAATTTATTGCCGACAGGAATGCATTATTTATGCCCTATCCATGGAGTCATACCTGAATACCCTTTTTGAATCTTTACAACACCCTTGATGGCATAATTGAAGTATAATACAAAACCTAATAACCATAATCCCTCTTTTAGCCTTCCTCCCTTCCGTTCCTTCTTCACCAAATATGAGAAGAAGAAAAAACTCATCACTCCACCTCCATCATCTCTCACGCCTTACCATTACAAGATCTGTCAACACGACCACAACTATCACCACCACTCCGTTAGCCCGCCTACTCAGTATGCAGATTTTCCATGATTTGTGTTCGAATTCAAAAATTAGTTTGAGAGATCGATTTGATTTTTTATTCCCGATTCAGTAATTTTGAGTTGAGATGATCTGATTTTGGTTGGGTTTTAGTTAAAGATTGATTCAATGGTTTGAGCTCGAGATTTATTGATTCTGAAACTGGTAAGGTTCAATTTGAGCTCGAGATTTGTTGATTTATCTAAATTAGTTTGTTTGGGGTGGTGGTGGTGGTGGTTAAATCAAAGTGAAGCTAGGGTTAGGGGTTTGAAGAACATGGTGTTATTGGTACATTAGGGGTGGTTGAAGATGTGGCTTTTGGTGAAGTGATATGAGGAAGGAAAAGAAGATGAGTATACAAATGATGGTGGTGGAGCTTATTCAAGGTATGGTTTCTTTTTCCAAATGCGATTGAGAGAGAGATTTGAGTGATTGGGTGATTCGGTCCGAAATCATCAACCACCAATGAGCAATGAAATTTGATAATTGATCTCGCTCTCGTGATTTTCGATTTGGTGATTTCAATTTGAAGATTCGTAGAGTTGTATAAGTTGATCCGATTAACATGTAAGATTGTTGTTTGTTTTAGGTGGTGAATTTAATTCTTATTTTTTGTTGTATGTTTCAAGTGATTTATGCAAATACAATGCTGCAATGGGTTGAGTTGATGACAACATATGGGATTTAGTTGTGGTTGGCTTGAGGATAAAGTTTAGTTGTGGTTATACGAGATGACACCAGATGGGATTTGTTGAGGTTATGAATGCAGCTGAGTTATGAGATGTAGTTGATGGCGTGTATTGGTGATGTTGATGTTAAGAGGCCGAGGAAGATGATATTGCAGGTTTGTTGAGCTTCCAATTTGATTTGTTTGCACCAATGGTGGTGGTAGTGGATGTTGCAAATGGAGCCGGTTTGTTGTGTTAAAGTAGTGGTGATATGTTGCAAAGTGACTTTGTTGATGCGCTCAAACTATTGGAGACAACTTGACCTAGTTGCTTCACTATTGGAGACAACTTGCTAGTTGCTTCCTTTTTCCGGGAGACAAACTTGAGAAAGTTGCTCGCGCTTTTGGAGGGCAATCATTTAGTTGATTCCATATTGGAGGCAACTTGAGCTAGTTGATTCCAGTTCCGAGGCAACTTGGTTATGTTTTTGGGTCCATTCATTCATCGAAAAATTATCTATACCTATATCTTAGAGTAGTTATGATTTAATTTGTGGTGCAATGGTAACATAGGGTTGTGTTGATTCTCGATGATGGTTGTGGGCTATTTGATGCTCGTGCTTTAAAGTCATGAGGGTAGATGAATGCTTAGGAAGTTGAGAAGGAACTCAATATGTATCCGAACATTGGAAAGCAGAACAAGAAGTTGTTACTGCTTGTGTGTTCTTGATGGTGTTTGAAAGTAGGGCATGGAAGTGACTTGCGGCTATTGGCTCATGTTGCAAGTGTGCATAGACGGTTGTGGTCATGCGAAGTCAATTACGATGTGCAGAGTTGCACTAGTAGAGATGGAAGGTGTGGTGTTGTATGGTGGTTGTTTGAATTGTTGGTTGAACATCGTTGGTGTGGCGAACCTGTGGTGCAATGGTAGCACAATGGGCTCATGTGTCGAAGATGTGTTTCGATTCACTAGGTTCACTTATTTTTGTATAATTTTTTTTTAGAGACAACTTCAGGTAAGTTGCCTCCATGTATGGAGACAACTTAAAGCTAGTTGCTTTCACTTTTGAAGACAACTTTGTGCTAGTTGCCTTTATTGTTGAAGACAACTTGGTAGTTGCCTCCGATATGGACACAACTTCAAAGCAAGTTGACTCCCATGGTGGTAGTGGTTGGCTGTGCACATGTTTGGCAGCGGTGGGTGTCGGTTGTTGGCGGCGGCGGTGGTAATTGACAGTGGTGGTGTTCGTTAGCGGCGGCGGTGGTTGGTGGTGGTGGTGGACAGTGGTGGTGGTGGTGGTGGTGGTGGTGGTGGTGGTCGTCGGTGGTGGTGGTGGTCGGTGGTGGTGGTGGTGGTCGGTGGTGGTGGTCGATTGGTGATCATCGTGGTGGTCGCTGGTGCCTTTCGCTGGTGGTGGTTAGTTGTGGTGGTCATCGGTGGTGGTGGTTGGTGGTGGTGGTGGTCAGCTGTGGTGGTGGTGGTAGGTGTGGTGGTGGTAGGAGGTGGACAATGGTGTATTACATTAGAAATATTTTTTTTTTTTTTGAATAAGTGGTGGTGGTGGTTTTGTATATTCACTATATATAAAGAGGGTATTTTTTAGTAATGTATTAGGCTTAGGGGTATTTGTAAAGTTGATAAGGGTATATTTCAAGGGGCTTCATAGTAGGGGTATTTAGATAATGTTCCCTTTATTATACTTTGTTTACACCGAATCTTAACTGGACGTTAATTGACGTCGTTGGTGTGGACAGTACCTACATCAAAACTTAGACCTAAATCTAATGAAAATACCAATACAATATCGAAGAGTTTTTTTTTCTTTTTTTTTGACACAATCTGCCGGTTTAAGGAGAACCCAAAACCTTACAAAAGAAAACAAAAGAAAAAAGCTCCCCAACGAAAACTATCAAACAATACAAGACTACCAACTCTACTAGAGACTCTCAAATAAGCTAACAAAATTCATATTGCTTAAACAACAACCTAACCAAAACCACAATCATATATTTCTCTCCCTGTAAACAAACGCATAACTTTGAAAACTACATGAAAGAACCCAAAAGAGCACTAATAGCTTATTCAAGAAAGCTCCAACAACCTTTTCCTCCGTTAACCATTTGAGGAGTTGACTTTCTTCACCTTAGTTACTCTCTTGTCAACCCCCTTTACTCCTAAACCAGTCTTGCCCTTGTTTATGGGTAAAAATCGTTTCTGCCGATTTCGGTAAATTCGGTAGGTGAGTGGCTTGGTTCAAACCCTAAACAAATGTGCTTTGCTACGTGAGCACTTTATAGATTCGAGAGATCAATCTGTACAAGTCAGGCCTAAAACCAAGAAATGGCCGTTCCGGACTTGCTTTGGTCACAAAGTGGAGGAGAAGGGTTGATTTGGGGAGGAAGCAAAGAAAGGTGTTGAGGAGAGTAGTATCTCGACTTGTATCGAGAAAGTGAAAGCTTAGGAAGCTTGCAAGAGATGAAAGCTTTTGGGAGAGCTTGCAAAGTTGCCTTTACAGTGTAAGTGTAGTATATTTCTCCCGACCGAGACTTGTTGTGCGGTGGAAATAGGTAAGACCTATTTATACAAGTCGAGATTGAAACGTACCCTGGCCTCATGAAGGAAGAGAGTAAAGGGTGAAATAATGGGAGGAGGTGGTAATAGCATATGGTTTAATGGGCTAAAACGTTTTTCACCATTATTTCCTCTTTTATTTGACCGCTTTATTCCTTTTCACGCTTTCTTAATGTGAGCGTAGTGTACGCTGCATCTTTGTGACCGCCAAACCAAACCCACAAAGAAGCATCCCCCAGTTTGTGTCGATGTCTCGAGTGTTGGTTGCATCTTGAGTGCAAGTGGCGCTGCTAGTGGCGCGTGTGGCATGTGCCAATGGCATGTGCGGAATGCCTTGGTGGTAGGTTGCACGGTTTGCAAGTTAGGTTACCACCGTGTGTGTTTGGCATGTGCCAATGGCATGTGCGGAATGCCTTGGTGGTAGGTTGCACGGTTTGCAAGTTAGGCTACCAGCGTGTGTGTTTGGCATGTGCCAATGGCATGTGCGGAATGCCTTGGTGGTAGGTTGCACGGTTTGCAAGTTAGTCTACCAGCGTGTGTGTTTGGCATGTGCCAATGGCATGTGCGGAATGCCTTGGTGGTAGGTTGCACGGTTTTAACGAAGTTAGGCATACCATGTGCGAGCGTGTGTGTTTGGCATGTGCCAATGGCATCGTGCGGCCATGTTGACCTAGTTGCAAGTCTTGCAAGCCTAGGGCGCTATGTTTGGCGTGGGCCAAAGGCATAACGGCTTAGAAATATGGCTTGCGGCACGTGTTGGCATGTGCCAATGGCACATGCGACGGCCATGTTGACCTAGTTGCAAGTCTTGCAAACCTAGGGCGCTATGTTTGGCGTGGGCCAAAGGCATAGCGGCTTAGAAATATGGCTTGCGGCACGTGTTGGCATGTGCCAATGGCATGTGCGGCACCATGTTGACCTAGTTGCAAGTCTTGCAAACCTAGGGCGCTATGTTTGGCGTGGGCCAAAGGCATAGCGGCTTGGAAATATGGCTTTGCGGCACGATGTTGGCATGTGCCAATGGCATGTGCATGTGCCATGTTGACCTAGTTGCAAGTCTTGCAAACCTAGGGCGCTATGTTTGGCGTGGGCCAAAGGCATAGCGGCTTAGAAATATGGCTTGCGGCACGTGTTGGCATGTGCCAATGGCACATGCGGCCATGTTGACCTAGTTGCAAGTCTTGGAAACCTAGGGCGCGGGCGTGGGCCAAAAGGCATAGCGGCTTGGAAATATGGCTTGCGGCACGTGTTGGCATGTGCCAATGGCACGTGCGGCCATGTTGACCTAGTTGCAAGTCTTGCAAACCTAGGGCGCTATGTTTGGCGTGGGCCAAAAGGCATAGCGGCTTGGAAATATGGCTTGCGGCACGTGTTGGCATGTGCCAATGGCACGTGCGGCCATGTTGACCTGGTTGCAAGTCTTGCAAACCTAGGGCGCTATGTTTGGCGTGGGCCAAAGGCATAGCGGCTCGGAAATACGGCTTGCGGCACGTGTTGGCATGTGCCAATGGCACGTGCGGCCATGTTGACCTAGTTGCAAGTCTTGCAAACCTAGGGCGCTATGTTTGGCGTGGGCCAAAGGCATAGCGGCTTAGAAATATGGCTTGCGGCACGTGTTGGCATGTGCCAATGGCACGTGCGGCCATGTTGACCTGGTTGCAAGTCTTGCAAACCTAGGGGCGCTATATTTGGCGTGGGCCAAAGGCATAGCGGCTTGGAAATATGGCTTGCGACACGTGTTGGCATGTGCCAATGGCGCGTGCGGCCATGTTGACCTAGTTGCAAGTCTTGCAAACCTAGGGCGCTATGTTTGGTGTGGGCCAAAGGCATAGCGGCTTGGAAATATGGCTTGCGCACGTGTTGGCATGTGCCAATGGCACGTGCGGCCATGTTGACCTTGTTGCAAGTCTTGCAAACCTAGAAATTATGTTTGGCGTGGGCCAAAGGCATAGCGGCTTGGAGATTTGGCATTGTTGCCATGGTGCGCGAAGATGCGGCTTGGTTTGACATTGTTGCCATGGTGCGCGTGAGTGCGGCTTGGTTTGGCATTGTTGCCATGGTGCGCGAGTATGCGGCTTGGTTTGGCATTGTTGCCATGGTCGCGATATCGACTTGGTTTGGCATTGTTGCCATGGTGCTTGACATGCGGCATGGTTTGGCATTGTTGCCATGGTGCGCGATATCTGCGGCTTGGTTTGGCATTGTTGCCATGGTGCGCGATATGCGGCTTGGTTTGGCATTGTTGCCATGGTGCGGGGGTGCGGCTTGGTTTGGCATTGTTGCCATGGTGCGCGTATGCGGCTTGGTTTTAGCATTGTTGCCATGGTGCGCGATATCTTGTGCATTGGCTTGATTTTGGAATTAGGGTTACGTATTTGAAAACCTAATCTGGTATTTTGAAAAAATACCTCTATTAATATTTACACGAGTTAAATGCTCTTAGTTAATGTGTTGCGGGTAACACTAGGTCATGGGTTTCACGATTTTACCCCTTGTCTAAAAACCACCATCAACATTAAGTCCCACAACTAGCTCGGAGCAGGGGGCTTTGTTGCGAGGTAAGCATAAGATGGTGACAAACTATTAACAACAAAATGTAAAGAAAATTGAAGGAGGCTTGTCGACCTTTATAAATAGGATTTGGAATCCTTGCCTCGCTAGTTTTGCACAAATCGGGAGGCTGGCACAATTGGTGGGCTTGCGGGTGCGGGTGGGGCCGGTGCGGCGACGTTGGGAAGTTGGCGTGAGTTGGGAAGGCCGAGTGTGCTAGGCTGGTGGGGCCAGGCGCAAAGTGTGGAAGTCTTGCGTGCTTGCGGCGTGACTTGTGCGACCATTGGGAGGTCGGCGCAAATTGGTGGGGTCGGTGCAACTTGGAAGCGTGCTTGCGGGCGTGATTTATGTAAATAAAGAGGGAGCGAGACGTTTCTTGACCAACAAAGTTTCCTTATTTTGCTTTCCTTCACGTGCGGCTTCCATTAGGGCATCATCCATGCCAAAAAATGCGGAAGCATTATGTCTTTCATTGCTCCCTTTCCTTTTTTAAGGTTAGTATTCATATCCAACGCGAATGTATCGTCTCCCTTGTTTGAGAAGGGGTTCTTCTGTTGATTCCCCTTTTCCTTTGCTTTGCCCGTGCGTTTTCTTCTTCTTCTTTTTTTTTGTTCTCTCCATCCTCTTTTTATATGCGTGTAGGCAAGGGATGGAATTTGATCATCTTTCCATTTCTTGCGGTGTATGATGGGATCTTCCCGAGGCAGTAGTGCCTTTAACCTTTTGGAAAGGACTTGAGAATCGGTGGAGATCGATCTTCTTCTCTTGAGGAGGTATTGGTTGGGGTTGAATCTTTGTTCCATGAAGCTAACGAAATTATTAAGGACCTCCCTTCCTTACATCCTCACGAAAAGCAGGTGCATGTTCGGACTCTCTTGGGTTCAGTGGACGCGGAGGAGAACGCCATGATTCTTGATTTTGATGTGGATGAATCAAAAAACTTCCTTCGAAATGTTGATGAAAAAACTTTCGAAGGAGTATATGATAGAGGCGAGACACCTTTGAAGTTGATGCCAAAGGTGTTATTGATGATCTTAGGAGGGTCATGGTGGCGTATCTTTGGAATAGTTGTCGGGGAGGACACTGCTGCTGCTGTGTGGTGCTTCGGGATGGGATGTTGAGGTTGCCGCTGCTAAAAAACCGTTGAATGGAACCTTTGTTGCCCGAAGGATTCTTTGGGAAATGCTTGAAGATAGCTTTGCCCGAAGGGACTTGCGCTCCATCCTTGAGGGCTAGTTCCTCCTTTTGTTTTTTGTTAGCTTGCTTAGTTCACGATGTTTTTCCTTCTTTTTTTTTTTGTAAACACATCTTTCCCTTCTTCTTCATCGAGTAAACCTTTTTGCTTCATATATATATTTTTTGAAAGGGGTTGTGGTATGATGGCTCTGCAATGGTTTTACGGGTTCTTGATGTATTTCTCGATATACGAAGGATTAAGCTCGGGAAGAGACATATTTATTTTATTTTTTTTATTTTTTTTGACAAAAGGAGATCTCCAGGAAAAATACAAAACGGTGTATTCATCACGAAATACCTATTAAGAGGAATGATTCAAAGGAAGTATTGAAAAGGGGAGTGATTGGGAAATACGGACATTTTAGGGATTGGATTCCTTGAGCCATCGCGAGTGAACTATCACGCCTTCGGGTGTGTCGGTATTGATGAGCTTGCAATATCCTCCCAAAGGGTATCCGCAGCAGTACAACTCGCCTTCACCTTCCTCGGGCAAATCCATCTTTCTTTGTCATCCTCCCAACTTGAAACGAGCTTTCCTTAACCACTACATCTCGATTGAAAACGGGTTCGGACGTCGTGTAACCATTTGAGCCTTGGCTTCGTTGGTTTCGCTAGAAGCTTCCAAGCTTCTTGCAAAGTGTTCGAATGGTCAGCTCCCCATTCACATTTTTGACAGCGTTCGTGCGGTTGTTGCTTGTAGTCCCCATGACGAGAATGGGGGAAGAAAAGGTCGGTTGCGAGAAAAGGTTGCTCGGTCGGACTTACTTGCATTTGAAAATCATGGGCTAGCGCCAACGGGTCCTCTTCGGACGCTTGGGTTCCTTTAATAGCTCGTTGATGTGATAACCCGTGGGACGATTTGTTGGGAATCCCTTCAGCGGGGATGTCGGCGGAGGTGTACGCCCGGTTTTGCTTTGTTGTCGAGCGCCCATAAGCGTCCCAAAATCATGTCATGATCTAGTTCTTTGACAATGTGGAACTTGCTTGTGCGTTATAGCGTCTCCCATCTCGATCTCTAGGTTGATGTAGCCATGCGCGTTCAAAGCCTCTCCTCTCAAGCTCTTAATCACGAGACGGGGAAATAGGTAGCGTCTTGTTTTGTAAATCCTTTGCCTTTAGTGTCTTGAAAGTGATGATGTTGTGGTCGAGAGGTCGTGTTGATGAGCGTGTCGTCAAATTCAGTACCTCTTAAACGGGACGTGGTCGGCAGTCCCAGTTCTCCGCTTCGCTTGTTTGGGAAGCTTGAGCCCTTGGCGTGGATTAGGGGAGAAAAAGCCGTTTCTTGGGATACAACACGATTGAGAAGCTGCGAAAATATCTTGGCGCTGAACCTTGGAGAGATAGAGAATTTCGCATATATGTCGCATCATGGATTGTACAGTCTCGTGCACGGAGTCCCCAGAGGAACCGCAGTTTCTTATTGGGAGTGGGTCTCGATGCACTCTTTCGTCTCCTAGTTGGAGTTCTCCTGCTTCTATCCTTTCCTTGAAAATATGCTTTAGTCTGTTGCAATCGCTAGTCGGGTGGTGAAACGAACACATGGTAATGGCGGTATTTGGGGTTTGCCATCTCGGCCTCGGTTGGTGGACGTACGAGCGGTGGCGATCCCGATGACATCATCTTGAACCCGAGGCTTCAGGAGGTCAATCACCTCCTCGATGGGGAATGGGAAATCAAGGATATTTCCTTCGGCCTCACGATCTTTGCACGGGAGTTTTAGTGGCGATCTTCCGTTGCGAGGGCTCCCGTTGCGCCGGCGCTTCACGTTTGGGCCGGTGGCTCGTAGTTGCGGCTTTCCTTTTCCTCTTTCGTTCACTATGTTCACGGAGGATGAGCCGGCATTAAATTGTTTGCTTGATGGCGCCTACTCCCGCGAGTTTCACGTGCGTCTTGATTCGAGTTGGCCTAGTCCTTTCCAGTAATCTTTGGTCTTTGTTGTTGCGAATCGTGCGGCGGCCTCATGGAGTTCGGAGAATGTTTGGAAACGCAAGTTTTTCTAGCGGGCGCGGTAGATCGGGACCATACCGTTGATGCATGCGTTTACCAATTGTTGCTCGGTCACGTTTGGGTCGTGACAGTCAGTGCTTGAACCACGAACCTTTTGACGAAATCATTCGGATGTTCGTTATCCCAACGGTACATTCTCCCGGAGGTCCGAAAAGGTAACTTGTTGAGACACGAAGAAATACTTCTGTAAACGCGGTGACCATGCTACTCCAGTTGGGAATGTTGTTCGGTGGGATCTTTGTTGTACCATGTATACGCCCTTAGGTAAGTGATTTTGAAAATTCCCTTAAACGAAGAACGTGATTATATTCATGTTCACCCAAGGATTCCGAAACGAGAAACATGTTCGCGTGCATTCCCGGTACCATCGTACGGGGTAAATTGAGGAAGAGTATCCCCTTGGGAGAGGATTCTCTGTATTTCGGACGGGTAAGGGGGTTGGTGATGATGTACATCGAACTCATCATGCTTGATTCGGTCACGTAGGAGTTGTTCCAAATCTTCTCTCGTGACGAAATTTGGTGGTTGATTTCTCTCCAACGGGACTCTAGTGCGAGTTTCTTCATCCGTGGAGGCGTGCCGTGCCGTGGTGCCGGCGTCGGGGTTGTTGGAGATGCTTCTAGGCGTCTCTGGAGGATGCGACTCACGGGGTAGTCGCTCTGTCAGGGTTTTGAGAAAGGTGAGCACCTCCTTTTGTGTTGAAACCATGTCATGTATGCAGGCTGGCGAAAGCGTCTCTGTCGTTCCATCAAATCGGCGATGGTGACGTAAGGCGACTTCTCTGGTCCCTCCGGTCTCTCGTCCGTCGGCGGGGTAATTGGAGCCTTAGTTGTCGGAGCGCCATCTTTGGAAGAAGCATTCGGGGTCGCGGTGGCGGCCCTAGCCCTGTGATCGGAGGCGTGACACCTGAAGAGATATTCTCGTTGCCGTGATTAGAGGGTTGTGCGAGAGACGCTAGAGGAGGCAGCGGCTCTGCCACAGTGATAGGCGGTGTTACACTTAAGGGGAGTGCATTCGATGTTCTTGTTGTCCCAGTTTGGTGAAGTAACAATGTTATGGGGAGAACGCCAACATCGGGGATGCGTTCTGCGTTGATGTTCTCGGCAGCCGCTCCAGGATCACGAGTTCCACCATGTTGGGATTTGACGTTGGAAAAGCGAAATCGGGAGTTGGAGTTGATATTGTAGCCGATAGATCAATCCTCCCTGTGGTCGCCAATTGTTTATGGGTAAAAATCGTTTACTGCCGATTTCGGTAATTTCGGTAGGTGAGTGAGAAACTGGTTCAAACCCTAAACAAATGTGCTTGCACGTGAGCACTTTATAGATTCGAGAGATCAATCTGTACAAATCCGGCCTAAACCAAGAAATGGCCGTTCCGGACTTGCTTCCGGTCCCAAAGTGGAGGAGAAGGGTTGATTTGGGAGGAAGCAAAGAAAGGTGTTGAGGAGAGTAGTATCTCGACTTGTATCGAGAAAGTGAAAGCTTAGGAAGCTTGCAAGAGATGAAAGCTTTTGGGAGAGCTTGCAAAGTTGCCTTTACGAGTGTAAGTGTAGTATATTTCTCTGGCCAGAGACTTGTTGTGCGGTGGAAATAGGTAAGACCTATTTATACAAGTCGAGATTGAAACGTACCCTGGCCTCATGAAGGAAGAGAGTAAAGGGTGAAATAATGGGAGGAGGTGGTAACCGCATGGTTTAATGGGCTGCAAACGTTTTCACCATTATTTCCTCTTTATTTGACCGCTTTATTCCTTTTCACGCTTTCTTAATGTGAGCGTAGTGTCTGTTGCATCTTTGTGACCTCAAACCAAAACCCTAAAGAAGCATCCCCCATTTTGTGTCGATGTCTCGAGTGTTGGTTGCATCTTGAGTGCAAGTGGCGCTGCTAGTGGCGTGCGTGTGGCATGTGCCAATGGCATGTGCGGAATGCCTTGGTGGTAGGTTGCACGGTTTGCAAGTTAGGTTACCGGCGTGTGTGTTTGGCATGTGCCAATGGCATGTGCGGAATGCCTTGGTGGTAGGTTGCACGGTTTGCAAGTTAGGCTACCGGCGTGTGTGTTTGGCATGTGCCAATGGCATGTGCGGAATGCCTTGGTGGTAGGTTGCACGGTTTGCAAGTTAGGCTACCAGCGTGTGTGTTTGGCATGTGCCAATGGCATGTGCGGAATGCCTTGGTGGTAGGTTGCACGGTTTGCAAGTTAGGCTACTAGCGTGCGTGTTTGGCATGTGCCAATGGCATGTGCGGAATGCCATGTTGACTTTGCAAGTTGCTAGTCTTGCAAGCCTGAGGCGCGTTTGATTAGTGTTGGCATGTGGGCCAAAGGCATAGCGGCTTAGAAATATGGCTTGCGGCACGTGTTGGCATGTGCCAATGGCACATGCGGCCATGTTGACCTAGTAGCAAGTCTTTTGCGTGAAAGGCTAGGGCACTATGTTTGGCATGCGTGGGCCAAAGGCATAGCCTAGGCGCTTGGAAATATGGCTTGCGGCACGTGTTGGCATGTGCCAATGGCATGTGCGGCCATGTTGACCTAGTTGCAAGTCTTGCAAACCTAGGGCGCTATGTTTGGCGTGGGCCAAAGGCATAGCGGCTTGGAAATATGGCTTGCGGCACGTGTTGGCATGTGCTAATGGCACGTTGTTGACCTAGTTGCAAGTCTTGCAAACCTGGGCGCTATGTTTGGGGCATAGGGCTCAAAGGCATGTTGGCAGCTTGGCTGCGGCCATGAAATATAGGCTTGCGTGGGCCAAGGCATACGTGTTGGCATGTGCCAATGGCATGTGTTGGCATGTGCCATGTTGACCTAGTTGCAAGTCTTGCAAACCTAGGGCGCTATGTTTGGCGTGGGCCAAAGGCATAGCGGCTTGGAAATATGGCTTGCGACGCGTGTTGGCATGTGCCAATGGCACGTGCGGCCGGGTTGACCTGGTTGCAAGTCTTGCAAACCTAGGCGCTATGTTTGGCGTGGGCCAAAGGCATAGCGGCTTGAAATATGGCTTGCGCACGTGTTGGCATGTGCCAATGGCATGTGCGGCCATGTTGACCTAGTTGCAAGTCTTGCAAACCTAGGGCGCTATGTTTGGCGTGGGCCAAAGGCATAGCGGCTTAGAAATATGGCTTGCGACACGTGTTGGCATGTGCCAATAGGCACGTGCGGCCATGTTGACCTAGTTGCAAGTCTTGCAAGCCTAGGGCGCTATGTTTGGCGTGGGCCAAAAGGCATAGCGGCTTTGGAAATATGGCTTGCGACACATGTTGGCATGTGCCAATGGCACGTGCAGCCATGTTGACCTAGTTGCAAGTCTTGCAAACCTGGCGCTATGTTTGGCGTGGGCCAAAGGCATAGCGGCTTAGAAATATGGCTTGCGGCACGTGTTGGCATGTGCCAATGGCACGTGCGGCCATGTTGACCTGGTTGCAAGTCTTGCAAACCTGGGCCAGGGCGCTATATTTGGGCGTGGGCCAAGGCATAGCGGCTTGGAAATTTGGCATTGTTGCCATAGTGCGCCAGTGCGGCTTGGTTTGACATTGTTGCCATGGTGCGCGATATGCGGCTTGGTTTGGCATTGTTGCCATGGTGCGCGAGATGCGGCTTGGTTTGGCATTGTTGCCATGGTGCGCGATATGCGGCTTGGTTTGGCATTGTTGCCATGGTGCGCGATGCGGCTTGATTTGGCATTGTTGCCATGGTGCGCTGATGCGGCTTGGTTTGGCATTGTTGCCATGGTCGCAGATATCGCGGCTTGGTTTAGCATTGTTTCCATGGTGCGCGAGATGCGGCTTGGTTTGGCATTGTTACCATGGTGCGCGGGGTGCGGCTTGGTTTGGCATTGTTGCCATGGTGCGCGGTGGGTGCGGCTTGATTTTGGTGCGCGAATTAGGGTTACGTATTTGAAAACCCTAATCTGGTATTTGAAAAAAATACCCCTATTAATTATTTACACCCGAGTTAAATGCTCTTAGTTAATGTGTTGCGGGTAACACTAGTCATGGGGTTTTACGATTTTACCCCTTGTCTAAAAACCACCATCAACAGCCCTGCATTGAAAGTTTTTGAGAGAAATGAGCTCTAGCACTGTGGTTGCAGGAATTCCTACAACCACACCCCTCCAAGATTATACAATGCTCTAATCAAATTCCATGATCAATTAACAAAGTTTTATTTATTTTTCTAAAGAATCTTATAAGAGTAATAATAAGAATACAAGGAAATCAAAATAGCTCTAGACTTTCTCTCTCCTATTTGTTCTCCTCTATCTCTTCTCAGGGATCCCCCTATCTCGACTCTGCTTGGTCCTTTATATAGGATATACATAGTGGATGACAGCTAAGCCAACCTTTATTTTTGTATCTGATCTGCGTCATTCTCGCAAGCTTACAAGGGTTTTCTTCGCAAGTTAATATCTATCTTCGCAGAATCTTCACACTTTCCTAACGTCATTCGCTACATCACTTCTCTAACACTCTACGATGGCCTTCGCAACAACCTTTTAGTTAAAACTTCATTTGAGACATAACTATTTGTAGATTCGCTCATACATCTTGCCTCTTCTCACGTCTTCTCTGCGAAGAAGAGAATGATATGAGAATTTCCATTTCTAAATGCCGCAGCCGCTCATTTTTCCCTATCCTTTTCCACCGACAATCTTCCTTGATTCCTACGAAACAAATTATACGTGTTTCTTTTACCATTTATTTCTCGACACGTCTTTAGTAACCGTCATTTCTTAACCGTTGACATCATTTCTTCGCATTAATGAGTTTATCTTCTCGAGATTTCCTTCCCTCTATATATATCCATCTTTGTCTTCTTTTGCTTTCTTTTTACTTTTCTTTTTTTATTTTCTCTGCAACTTTTCTTCATTGTTCTTCCGCAAGTTCCGCTTCTACTACTGCAATTCTTTAATTTCTTCTCCTTTTTGATCTTTATTTCTTCTTCATTCCCATACTCAAAAATACCTCCAAGTGAGTCGCAAGTAAATATGGTAGTGAATTTGAATAAATTCAAAAAGACTTTAAAGAGAAAGGTTTTTCATTATCCACCATTCCTGATCATGGCCCTAAATCCATTCTTTCTGCTAAATTATTTTCTGATCATCAATGCAGCAATGAAGAAATTATAGTCTCGCTCGGTCAACTTCTTGCTGGTCTCCCTATCCCTCTTTATAACCCTGATTTTCCTTTATTTTACGAAATCCTTTCTCATGCGAACTTTTCGCGATCCATCTATCAACTGTGTGGAGATTGCATTCGACTTATACTTGAGTTTGCTCATCACGGTACGGGCTTGGGATCTCTTTACTCGTCGAAATTTAGAGATCCTAAATTCGCTGACTTAGAGATCATCCCTGAGAAATATACTTGTGGAAAGTTTCTTCGAGAATTACTTAAGTAATCACTATGAAGAAAGAAAACACTCATTGGGGTGTTAAATCTCAAGAAGAAAGAGAATGTTACCAAAAAAAAAATGTTAATGCAAGATATTGATTGGCATTAAGCACTAATAAAACTCCACGCCAATCAAAAGATGACAAATGGTGCGTCTTTCCATTGACTCAAGGGACCTTACATCTCCGGTTCTAACATGCTACTCCGAAATCTCGCTGCAGTATCAACCTTGGGTATTTAAGTGGACCGAAAAGAAAATAGAGGTATGCTTCCAAACTTCACTCAGTGTGGATCCTCCATTTATTCTTATTCTATTCTTTTCTTATCTTGCGAAAATTTTAGATTGCGAAGCTGACAAAATATTACAACAAATCTGGGAAAACAAGCGTCTTAATGATTGCGTGCGATCACGGATGAAGTAAGAAATACTTTTTTGTATTATTATAACAATATTGGTGCCTCTATTTTTTACCTTCATGCGTGTACGCAGGTTGAGATTGGAGTTGTTCAAGAAGCTGAAGAACCTCAAGGTTGCGAAAATTACAGCAAAGATAAAGGTATTCTTCGCAAGAAGCAATCAACCATCCCATCTTCAAAGAAAAGAAGAATTCGCTCTCCCTCTCCTTCAAATCTTCAATTAGATGAAATCATGGATGAAGAATTTGAGACTTCTTTCGCAAATAAAGGTTCTTCTCCGAATCATCTATGGCGCAATTATCCCGACATATTCTACGATTCTCTAGGATAGGAACATTCCTTTAACTAACACTTGTCTAGCACTTGCAACATCCGTGACGCCCTCTTTTAGATGATAATGAATCAAGGGTGTTTCTAGATCAGTTACTCCAAGTTTCCTAAACTCTCTTGGTATTCTGGTAAACCTTCATTCCTCTAATTCGCTTTTAATTATAATTAAAAATTTATACCTGTTGATGGTGGTTTTTAAACAAGGGGTAAAATCGTAAAACCCCATGACCTAGTGTTACCCGCAACACATTAACTAAGAGCATTTAACTCAGTGTAAATAATTAATAGGGGTATTTTTTTCAAAATACCAGATTAGGGTTTCGACACAGAACCTAATTACAAAACCAAGCCGCACATCGCATACCCACGACAACCATGCCAAACTAAGCCGCTGCATACGCACCATGGCAACAATGACAAACCAAGCCGCACACTGCGCACCACGGCAACCATGCCAAACCAAACACTGCGCTTACCATGGCAACAATGCCAACCAAGCGCGCATTAATCGCGTTAATGCCCGGCAACCATGCCAAACCAAACCGCGCCGCTCACACTCACGGCAACCATGCCAAACCAAGCCGCGCATACTGCGCACCACGGCAACAATGCCAAACCAAGCCGCATACTGCGCACCATGGCAACAATGCCAAACCAAGCCGCTGCATTGGCGCCCATTAGCAACCATGCCAAACCAAGCCGCACCGCGTGCCACCGCAACAACGCAAAACAAGCGCTACACCGCTCACCATGGCAGCAACGCCAAAACCAAATTACATATCACACTCATTGGCAACCATGCCAAACTAAGCCGCTATGCCATTGGCACATGCCAAAGATAGCAACGCCAAAACCAAAGCGTGCAACTAGGTCAACATGGCGTCACGTGCCATTGGCACATGCCAGCGTCGCACCAGCCAAGCCAAATTTCCCAGCCGCTATGCCATTGGCGCATGCCAAAGATAGCGCCCTAGGCTTCAAAGAAACGTGCAACTAGGTCAACATGGCTGTACGTGCCATTGGCACATGCCAACGCGTACCACAAGCCATATTTCCAAGTCGCTATGCCATTGGCACATGCCAAATATAGCGCCCTAGGCTTGCAAAATGTGCAACTAGGTCAACATGGCCGTACGTGCCATTGGCACATGTCAACACACACCACAAGCCATATTTCCAAGCCGCTATGCCATTGGCACATGCCAAATATAGCGCCCTAGGCTTGCAAACCATGCAACCTAAGCCAAGTCGGCCACGCATGCCATTGGCACATGCCAACATGCTCACGTAGCTTTTCCTACCAAGGCCCTAATGGCACGCATGCCCTAATGGCCCAAGACCCACGCGCATGCCATTGGCACATGCCAACATGCTCATTGGTAGCTTTTCCTACCAAGGCCACGGCCTAATGGCCACGCATGCCATTGGCACATGCCAACATGCACACGCCAGCCCTTCCTTCCAAATCGTGCAACCTACCACCAAGGCATTTCCGCACATGCCATTGGCACATGCCAAACACACCGCAGTTTGGTAGCCTAACTTGCAAACCGTGCAACCTACCACCAAGGCATTCTCGCACATGCCATTGGCACATGCCAAACACACCACTATTTCGGTAGCCTAACTTGCAAACCGTGCAACCTACCACCAAGGCATTCTGATCATTCCATTGGCACATGCCACACACGCCACTAGCAGCTTTGGCATTGCCACTTACACTCAACATACAACCTACCACCAAGGAATTCCGCACATGCCAATGGCACATGCCACACGCGCCACTAGCGCGCCACTTGCACTTAAGGTGCAACCAACGAGATATCAACACAAACTGGGTGATGCTTTCCCGGGGGTTTTGGTTTGGCGGTCACAGACTTACGTTACACTACGCTCACATTAAGAAAGCGTGAAAAGGAATAAAGCGGTCAAATAAATGAGGAAATAATGGTAAAACGTTTTCACCCATTAACATCATGCGGTTACCACCTCCTCTCATTATTTCACCCTTTACTCTCTTCCTTCATGAGACCAGTCGTTTCAATCTCGACTTGTATAAATAGGTCTTACCTATTTCCACCGCACAACAAGTCTCTGGTCGGAGAAAAATACTACACTCTCGGGAAAAGGCAACTTTGCAAGCTCTCCAAAAATCTTTCATCTCTTGCAAGCCCTAAGCTTTACTTTACGTCAAGTCGAGAATTTTACTCTCCCAGAACTATGGTCTCAACACCTTTCTTTGCTTCCCTCCCCAAATCAACCCTTCTCCTTCACTTTGTGACCGAAGCAAGTCTGGAACAGCCATTTCTTGGTTTAGGCCGGACTTGTACAGATTGATCTCTCGAATCTATAAAGTGCTCACGTGCAGCACATTTGTTTAGGGTTTAAACCTAGTTCTCACTCACCTCACAAGAATTCTGAAATCGGCGAAGCGATTTTCACCCATAAACAATTGGCGACCCACAGCGGAGGATTGATCTATCGGCTACAATGTCGACTTGTCGATCTCGTTCTTCGACCCCAGGATGTCAAGATGGTAGGGGATGACGACTCAAATCCCTCTGTAACTACCAGACGACCGTTTACCAGTTGTAAAAACTTCGATTCAAGAAAAAGCGGGGACTCGCGTTGAAGATGCTACTAGTGATTGGGGACTTCTTTGGCGATGCTACCCGCAAAAACCGCCTTTTTACATGAAGAGGGGCATGTTCGCAAAACCTATGAAGTGAGTAAATTGATCAAGCAAGATATACTATTTGTTTTTAGGTTCTTAGTAAAACCATTATACTAAAGTATTGTGCCTATTGCTAGCCCGCATTTTCATAAAGGCAATATTCCTTTCCCAAAACATAATCGTAGTCATATTATCAAAACCATTTATCCCCGAAATAATCAATATCCTCAAAAGCTACCAGTTGTCTGCCAAAACCGGTCAAACTTTGAACCGGACATCAATATGTCTTTCAAAAAAAAAAAGAAAAAGAACCTAAATGAAAGTTTAACGGAGAAACATTCAAGGAAAATCATCCAACAGTGCATTTCTTCTTGGAGAAAGTCAACTTTGCATCTTCAAGAGCGCTCTCTTCATAGTCAACATCTTGGAAAGTTTTTGAGTTCTACCTCTGTCGTGCAATCTCCTCGGCCGGGAAAGGCTTTTGACTGCTGCATCTTTCAACTTTTGGATCTCAACAAGGCCTTCGACAAACCACGAAGTGTTGAACTCCTTTCTACGCACACGTCGCGATGGTGCTCCCGATTGGAAATAACGTCTTGAAACGATGTGACCGGTCACCTCACGCATATCCTCGATGGAAGATAAAGCCTCTTTTACACGCAATCGGTGCAAATCGACTAGTGACTTTCTTGGTTGTGGCCATATGTCCGTATTTCTCCCAGATTCTGGTGTACAACGCCTCATGCTTAGCCCAGCCTTATTGAAGCCGCCAACCCACATGACCGGATAAGGAACCAAGTACGGAGGATCAAAAATGGCGCTGCACCTGGCCTCACGACTTCATGCGAGGTTTTCCTCCATGTCTACGGCAACAACCATCGAGAGAATCATCCGCCGTTTGAGCCACATCTGTGCCTGGCAATTGGCTAACGCCCATCTCCAAGTCACCGGCGGTCACCAAAGGCAAGTTTTCGTGTTCCTCTACCCCAGAATCATCCTCCGAATCGTATTCCTCCTGCGAACTCGAGTTTAGACATTTTTCAAAGAGAAGAAACAGAAGAAGAGAGAAAAGAAACGCGAAACTCACCGAACCACTTTCCGAAAAAGAACCGGTACTGCCAGAGGAACCACTCTCACTTGTCGAACTTTCTTCTTTCTCTGACTCATCATCGCTATGAGAAGGCTCGAGTCTTCTTTGGAATTCTTTGAAGAAATCGGCTTGTCTCTGACAGCGTGCAAGGGCGGCGAAAGCATTAACACTACTGAAGCCATGGAGGAAACAAGACGCATGTTTTCAGCAGAAATTCATGTGTTTTGAGAAAAACCAAAGAAGAGGCGACACATACACGGTTATTGGAAGAAGCGAAAGACACGAGAGCCGAGGAAGGGTCTTTTGAAACCGTCCGGAACCATGACGTACGATTCTTCGTTCTCCGTTCCTTGGCCTGGGGACTTTCAGAGTTGCTAGGCAACTTTCGTTTGAGGTCTCTCAACATAGGATACTTCTTCAAAGCTGGCTGGGAAGGTTTACAGCTAACGTTCTCCACCACGTTATTCACAAAGCTGGATCATAATAAACTCATGCACTAACTCATTATAGCCAAAGGTAGTCGAAGTTACTCTTCCCATTTGTAAGAAGGGAAGGCGGATACCGGCTCGAGAGCACTGGGCATTGAGGGCGGTACGCAATGAATCCTTAGGAAGCAGGATGGTAAGCAAGAGGTACCCCTTGATCGAAACCCATGTGACGCAGCGGACACGGTCAATATTGTAAGCGGCTATCTGGAAAGACCCCATGAACAAAGATGGCATATAACCGGGAAAGCAGCTTTGAACAGAACAAGTTTTCTGACGCTCAAATCGCCATCGGAAGACAAAGACGTGGAGTGGAGCGAAGCAAAGGTGTCAATTTGAGTCAGCGACCTATGGACCCGGCTCCCATGGGCGAAAATTGATTTCATACGACTTATCAAGAAGACTAACCAAGCTCACGCCAACCTTTGGGCCTTTGTTCACCCATCGAAGAATTCGGGAACCCCCCCCAACTCGCGGGAATCGAAGGCATCGGTTTGAGCATACTTCTCAAAGTGCTCCCATAGCCGGACTTGCAGGAAAGCAACGTGCACATATGAATTCACTTTCATGAAACCATTCGAAACTCGCGTGTTCGCAACTAGGTGATCCGGATGCATACAGGAAACAGGAATAGCTTGCCAATGGGAAGAACCTCACCTTTTGCTAACTTCACGACAACTGCCCAGCAACTCTGGTCTTATTTCCTTCTTGCCGAACCGTCATCAAAAATGTCTCTAGACAACCAAAGAGCCAAAAATGCCGCAACATGAAGATCAACTTCTTTTAAATTCGGAGTTCCAACTCGTCCGGAAACCACCGAGACATCCACCATTATAAAAGCACCTTTCATCCTCTTCCGGACAGAATCCTTGACTTCACGACGGAGTCTTTTAGCGTAATCTCCCAACTTAGCGGCAAAGGTCATCCCGCATCTTCACCTCACTTTCGATAATTGGATTTTAAGATTCCCGATTCTTAGGAAGATTGACAAAGAGCCACACTCTCCAAGGAGAAAGTTATCTCACCCCATCTACATATGATTGTATGGGTGTCCTAACACCATCTGGAGATGAAAGCAACCACAAGCCAGGATATGTCTTCCTAATCACTGGAGGTTTCTTGAAGCTCTTACAGCATCAATAATCTGCGCTCGAGTAAGGTTGGTGCTTATGCGCCCTTACTCACCATGAACTCAACCCATCTACCAAAGAAGAACGCAATGAGCTTTGACACATCATCACGAAATCAATGTTAGAAGAGGAGTATACCCCTTTTTGAAGACAGAACCAGTATAGTATTCTCTCGGGCGAGACGAACGTGTCTTCTGTCATCTTCACCACCGGTTAACAAAATTGGCACGAAGCTGGGTGATTTTAAAATGAGACGAGTTTTTGGCGAAGAACTCATCATCTAGTGTTTGGTTTGGAATTATGGACATCCTTTGAGGAAGCGAAATTTTGTCCGGGTAACATCTTTTAATAGCAACCTAGTAACAAGATACACCCGCACACAAAAAAAAACAAGATTATCTCACCCCGACACATAACTGCGCCCAACAAAAAAAACCCGAAATAATAAAAAAAAGAGGAGGCGTATTTTCTTCGGTTTCAAGACTATATACGCAGAATTTTCTTCGGGTTCAAGACTATATATGCAGAATTTTCTTCGGGTTCAAGACTATATATGCAGAATTTTCTTCGGGTTCAAGACTATATATGTAGAATTTTCTTCGGGTATTTTATATGAGTTCAAGTGTGCCTACAGTATCCTTCTTCGGGTTCAAAATTATATAGAGCATTTTTCTACGAGTTCAAAAGCGCTTGCCTTCAAATTTTCTTTCTTGAAAAAATCATATATACAATATTTCCCTGCGGGTTCAAGTCGTATGGAGCATATATAACTGATATTCTTCTTCGAGATTCATGTACCAAGACCGCACACATATTTTCTTGAGGTTCAAAATTATATACGCGGTATTTTATACGGGTTCAAGTCGTCTCAGCAGACCTTCTTCGGGTTCAAAATAATATATGGAGCACTCTCCTACGGGTTGGAATAATATATGTCAAGTATTTCCTTGGTTGCATACATACAATATTTTCTACAAGAGACATGCCAGAAATTATATGCGCAAAAAAAACGCCTAGGGTTTACACCTACATAAAAAAAAAAAAAAGAGAAATCTTGGAAGACATACACAGAAATTGGTTCTTCTTTATGACTCTGTCATTTGGTAGGAAAGGATGAAAAGATGAAAGTACAAGATGGGAGAAAGGGACTTTATAAACATAGGCGTGAGGATTATGAAATAGGGAAGGATTTCCTTTCCAAAATCGTGCGTAAGAAATGGCCCCACCAATTGCGCCAACTTCTCAATGGCCTCCAATCACCCAAGCACCGCACAACTTCCACACCTTGCGCTAGGTCCCCTTCTAGCACACTCGGTTTCCCAGTTTTCACGCAACTTCCCAATGTCGCCCAAGTTCCACCGCCCCACCAATTGCGCCAACTTCTCAATGGTCGCCCAAGTCACGCCCGCAAGCACGCCACTTCCACACCTTGCGCGGTCCCACCCACACCCGGTTCCCAGGTTTCACGTGACTTCCCAATGTCGCCCAAGTTCCACCGGCCCCACCAATTGCGCCAACTTCTCAATGGCCGCCCCAAGTCACGCACATAAGCACCATGACTTCCACACCTTGTGCCGGTCCCCAGCACCTCGGTTTCCAGGTTTCACGCACTTCCCAACGTCGCCTGCTGGCCCCCACCCGTTGTGCCCGGCCCCCTATTTGTGCAAAACTCCCGGAGGCAAGGATCCCAAATCCTATTTATAAAGGTCAGAGGACAAGCCCCTCAATTCTCTTTACGGTTTGTTTGTTGATAGTCTATCACCATCTTATGATTACCTCATGACAAAGCCCTATTAGGAGCTAGCGGGGACTTAATGTTGATGGTGGTTTTTAAACAAGGGTAAAATCGTAAATCCCATGACCTAGTGTTACCCTCAACACATTAACTAAGAGCATTTAACTTCGGTGTAAATAATTAATAGGGGTATTTTTTTCAAAATACCGGGATTAGGAGTTTTCGACCTGGAACCCTAATTCCAAAACTAAGCGCCTGGCTGCCGCTCCATGGCGCAATGCCAAACTATGCAAATAAGACGACCATGCCAAACCAAGCCGCTGCTAGCATCCATAGCAACAATGCCAAACCAAGCCGCACAACTGCGCCCGCAACCATGCACCATAGCAACCATGCCAAACCAAGCACCTTTCCTGCTGCCACGACAGCCATGCCAAACCAAGCGTGCTGCTAGCACCACGACAACCATGCCAACCAAGCCGCGCTAGCGCACCATGGCAACCATGCCAAACCAAGCGCACATTACTGCGCCCATGGCAACAATGCCAAACCAAACGCGCACTGCTATGCGCCGTGGCAACAATGCCAAACCAAACCGCGCCAGCATCTTCTGCCGCAACTTGCGCCAAAACCAAGCGCTGCTTGTCGCGCCACGTAACGGCCAAAACCAAATTACATATCACACTCATTGGCAACCACCATGCCAAACTAAGCCACTATGCCGTTGGCACATGCCAAAGATAGCGCCTAGGCTTGCAAAGCGTGCAACTAGGTAAAAATGGCGTGCGTGCCATTGGCACATGCCAAGGCGTACCACAAGCCATATTTCCAACCGCTATGCCATTGGCACATGCCAAAGATAGCGCCTTAGGCTTGCAAAGCGTGCAGCTAGATCAACATGGCCGTCACGTGCCATTGGCACATGCCAACGCGTACCACAAGCCATATTTCAAGCCGTTATGCCATTGTTTATGCCAAATATAGCGCCTAGGCTTGCAAAACGTGCAACTAGGTCAACATGTGCATGCGTGCCATTGACATATGCCAACACACACCACAAGCCATATTTCCAAGCCGCTATGCCATTGGAACATGCCAAATATAGCGCCCTAGGCTTGCAAACCATGCAACACTAGTGGAAAATGGAAGTAAAACCACGCTGCCAGACAAGAAGTAATATCACTAAAAATGACTGCTTTCCATCAGTTGAATCTAGAAGTAGTTTTTCCAAACACCCATTCGCAAATGTTGATTTCTTTTGAAAAAACTACCATTTTTCATAGTTACTAAATATATCTTGACAAACACAGTAGTTTTTATTGAGATATTTCATAAAAAAAAATTTGATTCACCGAATCAAAGTGATTCAATCGAATCAAAAACTAAAAAGTAATCACAATTAATAATGACTTTAAAACCGAATTTCACAAAATTAAATTGATAGGACTTTAAAACTCAATTGGTATTGGTGAATTCATTTTTACAATTTCAACTAAATCTCAAAGAGTTCCAAGTCTGAAAAAATATCTAACACTAAGTTGGAAAACCTAACCCATGTTCCTATTACAAGCTTTACAACCATAAAGTTTCAAAACATGAATGTAAAGACTTCACCATCTATGTCTTCATCTTCCGAAAAACTAGCTCTAATCAAAGTCAAAGTTGCAGCCCCAAAGTGCAAAAAAAAAAAATGTTTGTAAGATGAGTCATTGACTTAGAACTTAAGAAATTCCTAAACACTCATTTACATTCAAGACAACAACAATAATAATTAGAAAAATCATGTTAGAACTTGTTTAGAAATTTTGCAACAAACTTATTGAGTATTGAAGGAACTAGTCTAAACCACGCAAAACAGTTCGAGCTTCTTTAGCTTACCTTGAATATTGAACTGTGTTTCTTTGTTTCTTCTTCCATAAACTACAACGTCACAAGATATCCCTGGTTAATTTGCACTTATAATATAGCAAGTAGAAGGGCAAAGGGAGAAAGGAAAGGAAATGTATTTAGAGTATATGTAATAGATACACCATGTTCTGGTAAGCAATGTTTGTTGTAATAGACGTTGTTTGCCATCCCGATCTTGGAAAATATGAAAGATACTTTGCAATCAATTCCCGAGTTGGTGTCGCTTTGGGTCATATCTATAGAATGTGAAACAGAACTCATGAAATATATCAAGATTAAACAAAAACAAAAACATAAGAGTGAAAATGAAATGAAACAAGTCTTACTAACGAGGTAAACTTTAATTAGCATGTTTTCTGAATAACGGAGAACCACCTTCAGTACTAGTATCAGAAGAGTCAAAATCTTGCAAAAAGATTGAAAACCCTTTCTGGTGGTTCTTGTGTGTACATGGATAAGGACTACTATGTTAACAATAATAAGACATGAAATGTGACATACAAATATCTCCACCAAAAATCAAAAGGTCATTCATACCAAATTCCATGTATACATTCACCCGGTGGCTAAGATCAAAACATGCACAAGTGTAGTTAAAATGCGGACAAGCATTACGGATAGTACACATTTAAAATTCCACCACACAAATAATCACTTGGATATTGCTATTAAAGAACCCCATCAAGAAATGAACAGCCTACACTACATAAGATAAAAATGGTTTAGTATTCATCCACACCTAGCTAGATTAATTCTTGTGAATTCAAAGAACTTACGTAGAACATGGGGCTAGAACCAATTTATTTGGACATCAAAATGTGTCAGTACCTAGTCCACATTTCTGCTAATTTATCCAAGCCAACAATTGTAAATGCACACTACAAATGCAGACTATGAATTAAAACGATAAGACTTACAAAAATCTATACTAAGAGTCTTTATAATACCACAAATCTGGACAGAAACATCGCAAAATCGGGACGTCTCGTACGAGCTGCATTGGCGAGGCTCCATAGATTCGTTAGAAGTCGGAATTTATAGATTGACCCTAATTTAGAAAGTAGAAAGAACCCTCTTTCATAATCATCTTAAAAATCTAGATTTGAGTTCATTTAGTCTGTGAAACGAGTGTGCTAAAATGGTCTGAACTCGCAAACCTACAGTTTTCAGTCCTGCCATACTGGACGTTGAATGCCGTAAATCCTAAACGATCAGTCAAAACACTAATCCCTTTTAACGAGATATAGAGGAGACATAGATGGACATTTCCTGTCAAGAAAGTACCCTCAAATCCCTGCCCATTGATTTACAGTTTTCGCAGACAACAGGCTGTAGTTCAGGTTGTCCGAAAACAAGGGTTAAAGCTATATTACACTTTAGAGTTTGAGGTTCACTAATTGGGAAAAACAAATCCTTCTCTGATGACAAAAGAACATGATTAAGAAACTTCAAAACATACAACATGTTGTTTCGTTTTTTCTTTTGGACTCAAATGCCAGCAGAATTGGCTCTCCATTTAAATAATCGCTAGAATATATAACCACATACTTGCAATAAATCAGGAAAACTTATGTATGCGTTCATGGTGCAGCTATTTTTACCTCTCCTTTGTGAACTGGATTGACTGGATTTGTTAATTAATCAAGCCAGATAGGCTAAAGGTTGACCTTTTTGATGATCCCTCATCACGCTGCATCTCTCTTCGCATTGTATCTGATACGGTCATGTGGTAAAACCTAGCCATTTTAAGTGCAAAAAGAGTGAATAAGATAACCCAACAAAGAATTCAAACAGGTTTAGCAGAGCACAAGAACATCATAAGTTACTTGTGGGGTTCTTTTTGAGGCCAATCAACTCCCAAAACGCCAATTCATTGCTCAAACCAAACGCAACAATCCATGCCATGGAATGCTGATTTTTTTAATATACTACTAGGAAAAGATACATGCATTTTTGCACATAGACTGCAGTTTACGTAATAAACAAAAAAAGCAAAAGAGAGATTGAATTACATGGCTGAGCAGTAGCTTGAAAGCAACCACGGCCGGCGAGGCTAAACTCTGGGAATCCTTTAGGGTGATCAAAAATACCGTACGTATAGAAACTGGAGAATCTTTTAGCATAATGTACCTACATATGTACCCAAAAAAAAAACAAATAGAAAACACATTATGAGTTACTAATCATGGTTGTCATTCACGTAAAAATATTGGATACAAGACCTTTGTCTAAATTCATAGGCGCGAGTTGCCTTTCAAAGAAACATCCCATTTCCGAAAAAGAAACTTCAATTTGGTTCTCGTTTTGTACTATAACCTTGAAAGTCGTTGCTTTCAACCTACAAACACCAAAAAAATTTTTAACACGAACTCAATAGAGAACTAAACATGTACTCCAAATTCATTCAGAACCGAGCTAAAGAAAGAGAAGGATTACTTATCAAAATAATCTTTATGTCCTGGTTCTCCCCACACAACATCCCAAAGACCTAATTGCCAAAAATAAGGATATATCAGTAAAGGGTACAAACTACAATGTGATGGCTTATAAGGACAGAAAATGGTTCATTTAAAGGCCATCAAAAATTTAAAATATAAATTTCTGCAGACATTTTGTCACCCATCGCTCCTTAACAAAACATACCGTGGTTGGCAATCGATGTTGGTACAATTTTGCATAAAATTAAGAACCATCCCATTACTATGATAAGTGATTTAAATAAAATCAAGCACTTACAACATATCTCCCAGTTTGGCGGTACTGATCTACATACCGAAGTAGATGGTCTTTTTGCCATCGTGGCTTGAACAAAGCATCTACATTCAAGAGCATCAGCACCCAATGTATTCCTCCCCCCGTGCCTTTAGACTTCATCAATGCTAGACACAAAAACAAATCAATGTCCCACATCAAAATCAAAACCGCAATGAAACATAACTCAATTTCAGGTAACATATGGGGAACCCAACAACTATAAAGTCGAATACATACCGGATCAAACAGACTACTCTTTTCTCGATCTAACCATCGACCCATTTAATCTCCATTCCATCTTCAATTCAACCATCACCTTATCAATTTACAAAGGACCACCACCCATTTCTCCGATCCTGATCAATTCAACAACAACAACTCGCTAAATACTAACCCGATTCAATTCCAAAAATTCGGTTTTCTCCTCTGATTTTCAATCAATTTCTCCTCTCGATTTTTCTGAACCCGAGGAAAATCAATTCGTTTTTTCTTTTTGTTCTTCAAGACTTGATTTTATTTTGTTCTTCACGGACCAGGAAAATCGGATCTCATGGATTCTAGGTTGTCACCCAGAGAAATGTGGATTTTCTTTTAAATTTTTTTGGGTGTTAAGAAAGTATGAAACTTTGGAGATGAGATTTGGGTTTAGGGTTTTGGGTATTATTAAGTTGTTGGTGGTCGTGTCTTGGTGGTGAGTGAATGGAGATGCGAAGAAGAAAATATGGTGTGCTCGGGGTGATGAAGGTGGTAGATTGGGTAGATGTGGTGGTGAGTGAATGGAAAAGAGAAGGGGGATTACAGGGTTAGGGTTTGGTAGTTTCATTTGATTTTTTGGAAGAGATGAGATAAAGATGGAAGAGAGGGCGCGAGAGGTTAGCTTAAAAGATATAAAGATAAGATAAAGTTTCGTGGGACATAAATTTTGGGCTATGAAAACTATTTACTCTAGAGCTGTTCTTTAAGGGCTATGGGAAACTATTTTCCATCACAAAGGGTTCTTTAAACTCTGTATTTTTTACAAAAATATCCCCTAAAAGAAGCAAGCTGTTTCAAAGACAAGATTTTATAAAACAACTGTTTCTCACAGCATCTATAATTACGTCAGCCGAGTAGCAGTTGTTTTCATGAAACCCAGGAAGTTGTAAAAAACCAATAATCCACTAGTGCAACCTAATCCAAGTCGGCCACGCATACCATTGGCACATGCCAACATGCTCGCTGGTAGCTTTTCCTACCAAGGCCACGACCCTAATGGCCACGCATGCCATTGTGGCATGCCAACATGCTCGTTGTTAGCTTTTCCTACCAAGGCCAGACCCTAATATTGCACATGCCATTGGCACATGCCAAACACACGCGGCTGTAGCCTAACTTGCAAATCGTGCAACCTACCACCAAGGCATTCCGCACATGCCATTGGAACATACTGCCAAACACACACCTGTTTGGTAGCCCAAACTTGCCGTGCAACCTACACCAAGGCATTACACATGCCATTGGCACATACCACCTGCCGCCACTAGCCTCACAGCATTGCCACTTCACTCAACATACAACCTACCACCAAGGCATTCCGCACATGCCACCGCCACTAAGCGGCGCCACTTGCATAGGTGCAACCAGAGACTCAACACAAGCTGGGATGCTTTCCGGGGTTTTGGTTTGGCCCAGTCCACGGACTTACGGCGTACACTCGCTCACGTTAAAGCGTGAAAGGAATAAAGCGGTCAAATAAATGAAAATAATGATAAAAATATTTTCACCCATTAACATCATGCGGTTACCATCTCCTCCCGATATTTGCCCTTTACTCTCTTCCTTCATGAGACCGAAGTACGTTTCAATCTCGACTTCTATAAATAGGTCTTACCTTTTCCACCCGGACAACAAGTCACGGTTCGGAGAAAAATCTACGCTCTCGAGAAAGAGCAACTTTGCAAGCTCTCAAAAAGCTTTCATCTCTTGCAAGCTTCTGAAGCTCACTTTCGATACAAGTCGAACACTTTACTCTCCCATAACTATTAGGTCTCAATACCTTTCTTTGCTTCCCTCCCCAAATCAACCCTTCTCCTTCCACTTTGTGAAGAAAGGCAAATCTTGGAAACGGCCATTTCTTGGTTTTAGGAGGCGGACTTATCTCGCAAATTGATCTCTCGAATATATAAAGTGCTCTCCGTGCGACGCATTTGTTTAGGGTTTAAACAGTTTCTCACTCATCCTGAATTTCTTGAAATCGGCGACGATTTTCACCATAAACAATACCTTACTTTGATTTTTCTTTTTATTCTTTTCGCGGGATGGAAAGGCTTCTTACAATTGCCTGTTTAGTTAAGAGATGCTTAAGAGCTTTGAAAAGAAGAACTCCATCTTAATAAGATAAGCGAGAGGAATCTCATGACAAAAAATGAAAAATTATTTGAGATTCTTTGAACCTTACGCAGAAGAACAAAACGGTTAAGTAGATTCTCCCTCAACAAATAAAATATCAGCCTTCAACGAGCGAATGACCAACTTTATGGTAAGT